>JAPMOR010119471.1:359160-389551 GCA_026543865.1 Argiope aurantia
ATTTTTAGTTTTAGTTTTTAAATTCTTTCACATTTTTGCATGGATTTTATTCAATCTATTCATTTTTTTATTTCCGTGTATTTAAAAATTTATTCTTTGTCAATAATAATGTGTGAACTAACTTTAAATGATATAAGGGACTATAAATATCACTTATAATAATCAGAGCTAATTACGCAGGAAAAAAAGTGAGTTATATCATAATCCGTATTTAAATGAACTTCGATATAATTCTAATATCCTATTAATTGATGTTTTAGAATTAACATACTTATAAAATGAATTTTGTTTAAATATCCTGGAATTCCTTTACAATCTAAGAAGCAGAAAAATGAGAATTACATTATTTACCAGTACTGCGGTTACCATTTATGAGTATAGAAATATTTTTATATTGAACTTAGAGCATATATAAAATAATCAGGTTGCTTGTTGCTGCTAATATAAGCAGTTTCTTTGAAGATCAAGTAAAAATTCCAGATCATCTTTTTTTCATTACATTTGGCACTGCGTTATTATAAGTTTACCTAGTTACCTTTAATGATAAGCTTGGTCATTGGGATTTTTTGTTGTGTTTAATTTTTATTAAATTTCTTAGATATAATTTTATTTAATTATTTAAATAATACCGTCTAGAACTATTTTCACGTGACATCTTCATAGATATTAAAATAAACTTAATTTGATTATCTTACTATGTCCTGTTCATAGAGTTCACGAGCCTTCTTTAATATAGACTAATCCTTTGACATTACAGCGCTATTAGTAACTGCGCAATTCATTTATCTTTAACTCCAGCGGTATAGTGACTTCATTTTTGTATTGATGATGTCGTATCCCATTCGAATTCTATTGGTAACACGACAACTCCAGGACCACCGAAACGGTCTCTTTCCGTGCTGTTACAAGCGATTCCCAACGCCAGTTGATTTGGAGAGAGATCGGGACACGGTTTCATCCCAGTAACATCACGGGAAGAGACCGCTTCGGTGGTCCTGGAGTTGTCGTCTGGGGAGGCATTATGATGAACGGCCGGACTGAGCTCCACGTTTTCGACAGAGGTTCTGTAACTGGAGATCGCTATTGTCAGGAGGTGATCCTTCTTCATGTGCGTCTGTTCCGAGGTGCCATTGGATCAGGCTTCGTTTTTATGGATAACAATGCACGGCCACACAGGATTCATGCTGTTGAGGAACTCCTGTAAAGTGAAGATATCACTCGAATGGATTGGCCGGCGAGCTCTCCTGATTTAAATCCGATAGAACATGTGTGGGATGCTTTGGGGAGATGCCTTGCGGCACGATTACATCCTCCTGGGTACACCCGACAGCTTAAACAGATGCTGATTGAGGAATGGGCACTCTTACCTCAAAAACTGTTGGACAATCTGGTGCTGAGTATGTTGAGACGGTGCGAAGCAACCATTGCAGTAAGGGGAGGGCATATCCCATACTAAGGAACATCTGCTTGCTGTTCTTCCTCTTGGACAGACAATCATGTGTAACGATACTATGAGTTCAATAAAGCCTTTTTTTTTGCTTGATTCCATACTGTATGCATTGTATTCATTTCTGCGCAACTATGCTTTCGTCATTCTTTCAGAACAAAATGCTGTATCTCATTTCTAAATTTCATGTCTCTCGGATGATTTCTCGTGAAGTTATGGCAAAAAAACATACCTGTTGCTTAAGTTTTGTACACCAGTGTATTTCATTCATTCCATCGGATCTTCTTATGATTTTTTAACACTTTCATTTGCCCAAACATCAACGATTCTCATTTGCTAAAGAATCTGTTCGATTTAGACTGATCTTATCATGATATCCAACACCAAACATATAGTTTGTTACAAACCAAGTTTGCAACAAGCAGGTGAGTTTGTGTTTAATGGCTTATGCTACAAGATAAAAATAGCTCGTCTCAAATTTTTCCGCCAAGTCTAGCATGTAAACAAACCGAACGTGCAAGCTGCTGCCAAATGACGACTAACAAATGCGGCCTAATTTTGCATTCACAAAATCGTTTGAAATTTATATCTATTTTATTATGAATTAATTATGTCTGAAATTATAAACATCATATGAATAATAATGGAATTCCATTAAAAATACATCTGCTCCTTTATATCGCATGACTTAAATAAATAGCTAATTGTATTTTGAACCAAGATTGAAATATGCCTTGTTTAGGACTTTCCTTTTAACTTCCTTGTGAGTTGTAATAAAGTTTTTACAATATAATGAATAAATATGTAAAAATTATTTCAAGTAGAAAAAAAGAGGAAACATTATTTTCAATTTTACAAGTGAAAAAGTATCCCTCCCCCCCCCCCCTTCTTCCCGAAAAAACTCTCCAATTAAAATAGAAATCAGAATACTTTTCAAAATCACGCAACAACTTACCTTCTCCTCTGGCTCTCATTACAGTGAGTGAGAACTGTCTTTTTAATTATTGGGATATTGCTTTTTAAATGCCCCGTGAGGATAAAAAAAACAATCCCAAATGTCCCAATTATGAAAGCGATATCGTATATACAAATACATCAGCTGCCACGTAGAAAAGCAAAAGTTAACAATTCCCTTGTCTGAATTTCCAGATGGATTGGCATTGATTGATTCTTTTTCTTTTTGCGCGGAAAAAAAAATGTTGGTGGAAAAGTTTCTAGGCAATTGCGTGTATTTTTAGGGGGAATTTATTATGTCGGAGTCATTGATTGTTTTGACCCTCTTGTCATTGGAAATACCGGAGAAGCCGAATGAAAAATGGGAATTTAATTACCTGTTTAGCTTAATGCTATTGATTGCAGCAACACGGATGTATTGAAAATTGGATAGTTATGTGTAGAATGCCTGTACGCCGTGTTTCGCGAGAAATTTTGATTTATGAGGATTGTTATCTTTTGGTCTAATAAAGGGTGATTTTGAGGACCCAAACGGAAGCATTGTAATATTATTAGAAACATTCTGACAATTTATCTGAATTGTTTTATTAGATAAGAGTTTCTGAGCCAATCAGAAAATCACGATTCGTAGCCTAATTAGATGTTCGAAAGCAAACTATTTAAATTGTAAAATTGATTTCTAGAATATAATACATTTTAAAAAGATGAAACCTAATTACTTTTCTTTTTAAAATTTTGCTTTCATTAATTTTGCATCTAATTTGATTATAAGAAGCAATTTACAATTTAATGTCAACCATTTGTTATTCTACTGAAATTCATTCGTGTTTTAAAGGATAAGAATAATAGAAATTTATAAAAATTCAAATTATTTTTGGAACTTATTGGAAATTAAAAAATATTACGAAAGTGATCAAAGTATCTTTTGGTCTAATAAAGGGTGATTTTGAGAACTCAAACAAAAGCTTTGAGATATTATTAGAAACATTCTGTATCTTTTTTTTAATTAGATAAAAGTTTCTAAACCAATCAGAACATAAAGAATTCGCAGCCTAATTAGAAGAAAGAAAACTATTTAAATTATAAAATTAATGAAGACCACTGATTAAGAACAATATATTGTATAAAAATGAAACAATTGCTTTTCCATTTAAAATTTGTTTCCTTCAACCTTGCATCTAATTAAATTATAAAAAGCAATTTACAATTTAATGTCAACAATTTGTTATCCTACTGAAAAGTAATTCGTGTTTTAAATGAAAAGAATAATGGAAATTTAAAAATGTCCAAATTATTTTCGGCACTTATTGGAAATTAAATGAGATTATGAAAATAACCAAAATATGGACAATTTCATCAAGATTTTTGCCTATAAGAAGAATATTAGCAGAGTAATCACGTGTCTGTTTTAATGATCATTTATAGGATTTTAGTTTGAATTTGGTCGCACTTTTTAAAATCAAATTTGATATTAAATATTCTTCTCTGAGATATAATTAAAAATATTGATCAATGCAATCTATAAAGAAAAGGTCTTGAGATCTTATTGTATTCTTTTTAAAGATCGCGACTATCTAGATTTGTTCCTCTTTTTTTTATAGGAATTTTAGTTTTCCTTTTTAATAAATTAACCAAGAAAGGCAAATCTGAAAGTTTCCGAAAGAGCGTCTTTCTAAAGCAATGAATATATTAAGTTAAAATTTATTTCAAACTCGAATGAAATGTGAAAAAATTATAGGAATTTTTAACAGAAATTAACAATTTTTAATATATTTAAATTATTAAAATATTATACAAATAAGAAAAATGTATATAAAAATAAGAAATATTTTAAGAGGCCTTGTGTCTCATTTTCGTAGTACATAGATTTGGAAAAAAATGCATTAAAAAGATTTAATTAAATCTAACAGAAAAAAATGGACATTAAAATGTTATTATAAGCTTCTAGAAAAAGAATATGCTCATTTCATGAATAATAAAGAAATGTTTTAGGCAAAAAAAAAAATCGATTACATTTATAAGTTGTATATTCCTTATGAATTTTGTCATATGACAAACGCGATGAAAACATTTGTTCAGAAATATGTCAATAACAAAACTTTGGACTATAAAATTTATCATTTAGTTGCTTCTTATGTAGAAGGGTTTTTTTAAATATCAAGAAAAAGGTTTTTTTAAAAAAATTGTTACTAGATTTTTAATTAAAATTATTCGAACTTTTAAGTTGCTTTTTTTCCCTCAATAACTTAGCAGCTTATCGTTGTACAGCAATCTTTACCACTTTAATATAGGAACATGAAATTGTCAGTCATTTTAAGTTTATTTGCATACAAATTGTTTCTTTAATATTGATAAAATTGTAACACAATTTTATAACAATTCTTCGAATTTTTTTTTAGATGCTGGATTTATACCTGTGCTTGTTGTCACGCTCTTAAATATATGTGCTCGTATATTTCATGCAATTTTTGTACATGTTTTAAATCACTTCTATATAAATAAGATTAAATTTTTTTAAAAAATAAGCCATCATAATTCTATTCTTTGGTACCTTAAGCTTGAGAATCATCAATCTTAAAAGATAATTATGCTACGATGTTTTGATATACAGGTTTGAGCAGCTTTAATTTATTTTAAATACTATGCTTAATTCAAACCAATGGTATATAAAATATATAAACATATTTTCAGTGTAATTGCAAATTCATAACAGTTATTAGTTGTGAGCTCTTAACTCTTTGTTATCAAATGACTTTCGGGTGATAAGAATTGATCAACTTAATAAGTCAAAAATCTCAATTTTTTAAGAAAAATAATTATATGAAAGAAAATTATTACCTTATTTTAATAAATTGACTGGACTTTCAGAACATATATCGAGTAACAATATTTATGGCAATATTTTTTCTTATGAAAAGTTTTAAATTTTTAATATTTATCTAGTACCATATGACTTTATATAAGCATGCAATATGCAGTCCAGAATCATGTAAAATCTACAATTTATTTTCTACCAAATTTAGTCAATCAATATAAAAACAAAGCATAATATTCTACTATCTAAACCCCAAATATTTTTCATAAACTTCCAACATAATAAGTTATTACTTATTATTACGGTAGAAAAATTACGAATTATATAAAAATCAGTTTTTAAAAGCTTAACATGACAAAAATCAGTTGAAATATACACCTTAATAGTAACTAAGTAAGAAAATAATACAGAACATAATAGTTCATAGAATATATATAATAGTAACATAGTAAGAAAAAAATGAATAAATTATTTGAACGTTTGTTTTAATTAATTGTTTTATTGCTTGTATTCATGTTTTTATTTGTTCAGACAAACATTTTCCTGCAATAATGAACATTCAATAAAGAAACACTATTCTTTTTCTCTTTTTTGCAAATATCGAATATATAAAGAAATTTTGCATCTTAAATTTTCCTTAAAATAATTAACATTAAGAACTATTGTTCATTTAAAAGCCTATTTTTTAATCTTTCGTTTTGAATTATTCCATAAATGTAATTAAAATTTTCGTTATTTTTTCATTTTTTTATTTAGAAAGATATACGTATTTTACTTCAGTAACGAAAACTACAAATAATTTAAAACACATCAAGTAATTTGTCTGGTAAAAGATTTCTAAAGTAATAGAAATGATTTTATTTTTTAAAAAATAGTCAAAACCTTATCATTACTGCCTTAAAATTCAATTAATCAACACCGTGGAGTTTCAAGTTTTATACATATGTCTAGCAATTATTTTTAACCATTTTTTATACAAATAAATTCCTTAATGTTAGATATTACACTGAAACAAAATCATTATTTTCTAACAAATATTATTTTACCGGAAAACTAAGTAGAAACCTAAAATTCTATTATTTTCAAAAAGTTATTCGCCATTAACAAAGCCGAAAGCCTAAAATACCTTGTGGCCGCCTTGTTGAAGATTCTCCGTAAAAATTTAAAGCGTTAATGACATTAGAATATGCGTTAACGAGCATATTCTAATATCATTAACGTAGAAAAGCTATAAGCTTCATACCCTAGTACCGCCATTATTTTAGAAGCAGAATACCACGAAAACAAGGCAGAAACGATGCCTTAGTTAGGAATAAAGAAAAAAAAAGAATTCTTAAACAATTATTTTTGATTTGTTTTAATGGAATATTTCATGAATTATTTATGATTTTGTTTCGGTGGCTCTTACTAAAAGATATGGTGATGAAAATGGGAAAAACAAAGAAATCGAAGTGGAAATGAAAGAATTGTTTAAGAGGTTTTTTTTTTAAATCTTTCATTAGATAAAGAATAGTTTTATATTTCAATCTTCACATATTAATGGTTTTGATTCGTAGAGATTTGCATCAATAATGCAAGAGTCTATTATTTTTAATAATTCCTTTCTAATTATTAAACAGATAATTTGGAGCGAAAAATAATTAATTATCGATCGTTTTCACGCTTCTTTCTCAAAAATGTGGCGAATTCAATGGTCAATTATATAAAACCTCAATACTCATTTAATTTAAAATTTAGTTTCCAAAAACATTTCTGACAAAATGCGAAAAATTCATTATGTTCAAAAAATTTGATATGGTAAAATGCACATGATTTTAAGCATTGGAAATCGTTTACATGAATTCAAATAATAATAATAATTTCTAAGATCAGTGTTAATTATAAGAGAACATCTTAAATTCAAGAAAAAGGTCGGTTAATTTAAAGAACGAAATATTTGAATGCATCTAAATATCTAATCTGAAATCCAAATTCATTTGTTGAAATGATTATTTTGATATTGCTGCATAAAAGAGACAATAAAAGTTGCATATCATTACAGCGCCATTATGTTCTTAGAAGAAAAAGTAAATGCAATGAAACCAATTTAAAAAGTTCGCTATATAGTATACATATAAGAAAAATCAATTACTTTAATAATTATTTTTAATTTTGTTTTCTTAAAATAATCATGCGTCAATCAATTTTTTTCTTCTAGAAAATATTATTACAATGATAAAAAATCTCTTCCACTACAACAGTAGCAACATAAAATCGAAGCAAAAATCAGAGAATCTATTCTTTTAAATATGCATTTTTTTATTATTTGATAGAAATCGTTTGAAATGAAAAACATCAATTATTGTTTCTTTTTATGCTGCTAAAACAAGGAAATTAATCGTTTGCATAAAATAATAATTTTTTGATCGAGGGATCAAATATGCAAACTATTTAGTTGCATAACAAATTATATAAATAAGAAATTGAAGAAAAAATTATGGCAAATAAAAATTATTAACTTCCGAGAAGAATTCTCTCTTTTATCATTTATCTCAGATTACAAAATTGAAATTAATATTTTATCATAGGCATAAATATAAAAAAATTAAAATCTGAAATGATTTACTTTAATCACGAATGTGAATTTTTTCACATAACAAAGCTTGGCTACGTAAAAAAGTGATTATAATCTTTAAATAATGAATCAATTTAAGGGAGAAAAAAATTCATGTAATTTAATCATTTGAGCAAATTCTATTTCTATTTAATGAAAAACAGGATGTTTTTTAAGGAATAATGTAGATATAACTAATGCTCAACAATAAACAGATTGAAATAAAATTAATTATGAATTAATCATTCATTTAGAAATGAAATAAAATATGAGGCCATTTATAAAGGATTTGAAATTTTTTCATGTATTATCTTAAACGGATCGTATATCACATATTAAACATTCGGAAGTTCAAAAGTTCAGCCTTTTGTTTAGAATTCTTTTTATTTAATATACAGTGGCTCAAAACATTGAGAGTACATCTTACTTTTATTTGATAAATCCGACTCAAATAACACATTACCGAGAAGTGCAAATGTTTTTATTTTTACACATAATAATTGGTTTAATTTAGAGTAAAAATAAAGAAAAATCAATGGAAAAGTTCAATTGAAAAGTTTCAGAAGCATTTTAAATAAACATACGCAGAATTTTGCCTCAAAAAATTGAGAATACACCAATGAAATTCTTGTAATATCTCGCATAGAAAGATCGTGTTTGTATTTAGTTACATGCCTTTTGAATTTTATAGTGGCCTCTAAACGTCTTGGTACCGATTCGACCAATTTTTGGTAGTATCTGAAGATATTTTACCCTATTCTTCTAGCATCACTTGTTTTAAATGGGCTTTGTTTCTAATTTTGTGTTTTTGAACCACTACTTCGAGTGTGGCCCACAAATATTGATATATCGTCATTGATGTCAAATCATGACGGAGTAACCATTATGTTTAACTGTAGGACGCAAATTTTTTGGATCCAAAGCAGTATTAGGCTTTCTCCATACAGTACGATGACTGTCACTGCCAAAAATGTTGAGTTTCTTTCATTACTAAATATCGCTTTCTTCCAAAGGTTATTGGTCTTCAATTGATGAGTTTTTGCCAACTTCAGATGCCTTTTCTGGATTTACAAGCTGATAAACGGTTTCTCTCAAACAATGCTACTTTTATATCCAGCTTGTCTAATGACATTTCGCACAGTTTCAGCACTTACACTTCTGCCTATGATTTGGAAAGTTTCTGCAACAAGTTGGATGAACCATATGGTCACAGCAATCTAAAGAAAAGTGTTAAAAATTTGGGGATTAGATGGAAATTTCATTTTCTAGAAGGACAACAACCCCAAATAGAATGCACGTAACGTCAAAATATGGTGCCTTTTTCATTGTAAACAGCAGTTATACCACCACAGTACCCAGACATCAATGCCATTGAATATTCGTGGGCCATATTCGAAAAAGGGGTTCAAAAACATAAAATTGGAAACAAAACCCATTTCAAACAAGTGGTGCAAGAAGAATGGGATAAAATATCATCAGATGCCATCAAAAATTGATTGAATCGGTACCATGACGTTTAGAGGCCATGATAAGAGCCAAAAGACATGCAACTTAATAGTGACACTTTGTTTCCATGCGTGATATTGCACCAATTTCATTGGTTCAATTTTTTGAGGCAAAATTCTGCGAATATTTATGTAAAATGCTTCCAAAACTTTTCAATTTAGAAGTTTATCGTTGATTTTTCTTTATATTTACTCTAAATTAAATCATTTGTTATATGTAAAAATAAAAACTTTTTTGCTCTTCCCGTTAATGTGTTTATATTGAAAGTCGGATTTATTAAGTAAAAGTAAGGTGTACTCTCAATTTTTTGAGCCACTGTATATGTATATAAATATTTGTTTTTAGAAAGAAAATAGCTTTTTAGAATTTGTCAAAATAATTTAATCATTTTTAATTTTCTAAGTAAATTGCTGAGAAATTATTAATTTTCAAAATAATGTTGATAATGAGGATACATTTTATACAGCATGAAATAAAAGTATATATCAGCTTGAATTTAGAAACGGAGTAATAGAGGTACCTAAATATTAAACTCATTTAAACCTTCGTTAATAATGAAGAGATTATTTAAATGTTTTATATTTTTTTGTGTTTATGCATTGTGAATGACCCATATTAATATAATACATTTTTTTGGAATTGACATTTGATACTATGAATTGGCTTTATCCATAGTCCCCGAAAAAGTTTCAAAAAAGGGCATTCGAAATTCTACGAAATATAGGGAAATGATAATGTTTGTTTTACCTATAAATTCCCGCCGTTTCCTAAAATAATTCAAACTTGATTCTTTAAATACCGTGCTGCTGACATTGTTTTTGGCTTGAAACAACAACATGTGAGCACCGATTTAGCAACAAAATTATTATTAAAATTTATATTTAACCCCTTAATTGTTTTGATTATTTATTAACAAATTAAATGGCAGTTTGCGTTTCGGAAATACATTGTCAATGATTCAATTTAGAATCCTTCAGATGTTTGCGAACTATGTCTCATTTTTATATCGAATTATAGCGTATCTGAATCTAGCATTCAATTTCAGCTTATAAAATATGAAGGAGATGGCGTAAAGCCTATTATATATAAAGACATGACAATTAAAGAGTTAGAAAGATTATTATCCTCCTTATGAGACTTGAAAAACGATAATGGATAATGCAAAGCCTATAATCTAAGATTAAGGAATTAAACACTTTTTTTTTTACCCCGAAATCTTTACGCATGCTCTTGAATAAAAATCTTATTTTCACACACACACACATTGAATTTATCGAACGAATACATATTCTGGATATCTTTTTCCCCCATCGAGTGAAATAAAAATATGTTATTAAATTACACTTGTAATCACAAGATCATATTTAATTACTTTGATTTAAGTCATTGTAATTAAAAGTTATTGCGCTTATATGCGTACGAAAGCACAGATCTATAAAAGGTGAACTCTTTCAAAGATTTGATTCGCAATTTAATGAAAATCTATTATTTAGATACTAATCAAGCGCATCAAATTTTATCTGTTCCAAGTCTTTGCGTTTTGTAGTTACCATTAAATTTTTACTCGAAAGACAAAGTGGGCATGTTCTAAATGGTTTTCTCCCAAAATTTGCCAACAATATACGAAGTTTGTCTAAAGCTTATATATCAAAATTCATCCGTTTAACACAGAGCGTTTTTGAGTTATCTTTATCAGACAGACAGACGAATAGAATGCGAAAACATGTTTTTCGAATTTGGGAGGTCTGAAACCGTGGTGATTCATCAAAATCTCGAATTTGAATTTTTTTGTAGATTACAATTAGGGATTGCAATACCGGTATACCGAATACCGGTATTTTGGGCCATTTGTACAATTTTATTATATCGATATTCACAACTTTAAATACCGATTTTTCGGTATTTACTAGAAATTTTTTAAATTGTCTTGCAATTGTTTAAATTGTTCAGGGATCCCCAACATAGCAAAATAGTATACGTTTTTGTTTTTATGTCCCCATAATGGACGAAATTAATTAGACTGCGAATACAAAGTTGAATCCTACAATCAAGAGAAGTGATAAAATTCTGTACAACAATGGATTGTAAAACCCTTCAACATTCGCGCAAGCCTTAGTATGGGTTTACTTTGACAAGATAGGAGTGAGAGGAAAGGAGATGCTTAGGAGGAGATTCTAAAACACGTTGGAACAGTTTACTCCTAATGATGGAACGATTTTTGAAACTAAGAAATTAAATCCAAAAAGCAATAATCGACTTAAACCTGTAAATTATTTTTTCATATAGTGAATTCGACTTCATATCCAGAACAGGTTGTTATAACTTAATATAAACTTAATATTAAAACTTGCAGTAGAGGCATTAAGTCGGAGAGATTCTAATTTATTAACAGCTAACGCAACAATAAATTTCATGTTGCAGTCACTGAAAGAACAGAACACATCACTAGCTGAAGAAATATATATTACAATGAAAAATAGCACAGAAGAAAGTCATACCGAAATAGAAAATGATTTACGATATTTACAAAATTATAATGATTTTAAAAATGAAAAAGAATAATAGAAAATAACCAATTCAAATCTGATCAAGTTTATTGTAAATATTCTTAAAACTGTTTTTATCCACAAACCTATCCACATTCAGAAGAATTCGGTACAGTTATCCGAGATTATGATAGCACTAATTTGAAAGGAATTGTCTCTTGAACAAAAAATTAAATTAGCGATAAAAAAATTCAACAAACCAAAATACAATGCATAAGTCATCTATATACAAAACCAGTAATCGATTTATTTGAAGATGAGGGATTTAGCGGTAAATATTTGGAAAAAGTATATCACAAATTGCTAACAGTACCACCAACTATCGTAGATGCCGAAAGAGCGTTTTCGACAGCTGATAATTTTTGCACAAAACTACATTTCAGGCTTAATGACAGTACAATTGATGCATTATGATTTTAAGATCACATTTCAAAAATTTATAATAGTACCACAGACTGAATATGATGTTAACACTTTTTTGTTTATCTATTATTGCCAGGTTATTTGCTGAACACTCTATTCACTTTCAGTGGGTCTCCTCACATGTTGGTTTAAATGGTAATGAGATAGCGGATAATTTAGCTAAGACTGCCTCAGCTGACATATTTCAAGGTGACGCAACACTAACTTATTCTGAAGTCTCCTCTATCAAAAAGTGGAGTCGAGTGCACTTTGGTTGGTTGGGGTTTTTTGGAGCAAGAACCATACTTGATCATGCTGCCCCAAGCAAATGGTAAAATCATAGACCAAACTATTAAACTACACATGATAAAATATAAAAGAAAAAGCTATCAACATACAAATTCCAAAAATAAAAGTTCAAGTACGTACAAGGTTAAAATCTAAATGAAACAGTGGTGCAAAAAACGCATTACAATGAAGCGTTGAAGAAGTCAAGCGTGAACAAAAGTTAAAAGTATTAAATACAGGTGTAAAAGTCAATGGATTTTAAAAATTTAAAAATGTTTGGGTGGAATTTCTCACCCACCAGGTTTTGTAAAGTTAATGACGATGACTTAAAAAAGTTTAAACGAGAAGAATTAAAGGATGGGAATTCGATTAAAATATGATTAATGGTAAAATCCACACGACATATGGGGCATTTAGGTGCCGCCTCGCCAAAAATAAGATGTTTATGCATATAGCGAGTATGTCCTATACAGAGGCGTGTCAATTTGACATCAACCTCTCGTATAGGGTGAACAGGCCACAAATTAGTCCTGGGTTTTATTGAATGCAATTTGTTGTGGATCTGCAGATCCCATGATTCTTGCCAAGTAGCAAAAATTCGGCATACAAATCACCTTTTAGCATCACAATATGGGAGGGCTCGAGACAGAAATGTTGATGCAGATTTAGCTGCTAAATCAGCCCTTTCATTTCCCGAAATACCCGCATGACCCGGAACCCAGCAGAAAAGAATATTAAAACCCCTGTTTTGTAATAGCTGCCAGTTAGATAAAATTTGGATAGCCACTGGATGCATCTGGTTGTGAAAATGAGCAAGTGCCTCCAAAGCACTCATACTGTCAGTGTATATAATAAAATTACGCTGAGCTGAAGGCGGAATTTCCTGTAGAGCGCAAAAAATTGCCACCAACTCAGCAGTAAAAACGGAACAACAATTGTTTAGACGATAGCTGAGTGTATCAGATGGAGTCACAATGGCGCAACCAACATGTTCATCTGATTTTGAGCTATCTGTATATACTGGGATAAAAGAAGAATACTGAAAGCGGTGCTGGTGAAAAATCTGTTGGAAAATAACAGAACTAGTCGAAAATTTATCAAATCCCAAAAATGTGTTCAGAAAAGAAAAATGGGGAATATCCCAAGGGGAAATGGAATACAAATCAAGAGATTTAATGGTAGCATTATAAAGATTCGAGTCATTCAGGGAAATTTTAATTCTCTCTAAAAATGGAAGAATACTTGAGGGTCGGGAATTATAAATTCTTCTTAGACTAACAGGTATAACCGTGCTGCATATGGGATGATTTGAGACGGACTTTACACGAAAATAATATAATGTAGACAATTTTTTACATCACAAATAAAGTGGCAATTGGTGGCAAATAATATATAAGCTCTCAACTGGGGAAGTGCGAAAAGCTCCTGAGCAGATCCTGAGAGCAGAATGGTGTACAGTATCAAGACGCCGCAAAACAGAAGGGCGTGCAGAACCATATACCATACAGCCATAGTCTATGCGCGAAAGAATGACGGCTTGATAGACACGGAGAAGCTAGGTTCGATCGGCACCCCAAGATGTTTTAGAGAGTACTTTCAAGATATTCAAGTTTTTCTCACACCTCTTCCTCAGTTGCAGGATATGAGGAAGGAAAGTGAGTTTACGATTGAAAACTACACCTAAAAACGTATTTCAGCCGCAACTGGAATTGTCGTATTTCGTATTAAGATAACAGGATCTGAATGGATATTTCTCTTCCTACAGAAATGAATGCATCGACTCTTCTCGCGAGAGATTGTGTGGCCATTGTTATTACACCAATTTACCACTCTATCAACTGCATTTTGCAATTGTTGCTCAATCAAATTCATGTTGCTACCTCTGCATGAGATCTGCAGATCATCAACATAAAGTGTTCCATGAACAGATGAAGGTAAAACAGATAAAACTTTACTGAGATGAACGATAAAAAGTGTTACACTAAGGACACTACCCTGAGGAACACCCTCAGTTTGTATAAAATGATTTGAATAAAAATTACCGAATCTAACACGAAACGTACGAAGTGATAAAAAGTTTTATATAAATACGGGCATGTTTCCTCTAAAATCCAATTCAAAAAGTGTAGATAATATACCATAGAGCCATGCACGATCGTAGGCTTTCTCAATGTCAAAGAATATGGAGACCAGGTGATTCCTCCTAACAAAAGCATTGCGTATTTCAGTTTCAAGCAAAATGAGGTTATCAAAGGTCTATCTGCCTCTGCGGAAACCGCTTTGCATAGGGGGAGATGCAACCCTGTTTCCCCAGTTCATAAATTAAACGAGCATTCACCATACGTTCTAATGTTTTGCACAGGCAGCTCGTAAGAGCGATTGGTCGATAGTTCAGAGGGTTCTATGGATCTTTATCGGGTTTTAAGATTGGAATCACAATTGCTTCCTGCCATTGTGAAGGATATTTCTGCTCATTCCAAATTCTGTTGAATAAAAGTAACAGATTGGCAAGAGAAGTGGTGTTCAAATGGCGAAGCATATTATAGGTGATTCCATCTGGCCCTGGGCTGGTATCATGGGCTTGACACAAAGCCATTTCCAGTTCCGACATCTTGAATTCACAATTGTATGGAAAGTTTCTTTTAGTATTAAAATTCAAATGCAACCGCTCTGCGCGATTCCTAATTTCCAGGAAATCAGGATTATAGGAATCTATTGCGGAGACTTGTGCGAATGCTTGACCGAGAATGTTGGCAACTTCTAATGGGTCGGAATGCATCTCGGATCCTGTTTTTAAAACAGGGAGGGATGACTCATTATAGATCCCATTAGCAGCCTTTACCTTTCTCCATAGGGTACGACTGGAAACATATGATGTTATAGACGAAACAAATGATATCCATGAATTCCTCTGACTTTGACGTCGAATGCGACGAGCTAGTGCTTTGGCTCTTTTGAAAGCAACAAGATTTTCTGTTGTTGGGTACCTACTAAATTTAATCCACACTTTTTTCTGTTGTTTATAACTGTCACGACAGGCTTCGTTCCACCACGGCCTTCGAAATTTTCGTAGACGTGGAGATGATTTTGGAATGGTGTTGTTAGCGGCGTTCATTATGGTATCAACGACATTTTGTACTGCATCCGAGATGTTTGATGTATTGACCATATCCCGAGTGATATCTGCTAACTGTGAAAAGCCTTTCCAGTCTGCCCGCTGGAATAGGAAACGCGGAGGACAGTTAGTCGCACCGCCGCTATCAGCATGAGAGACAATATTAGGAAAGTGATCGCTGTTATACAAATCTTTGCTAACTGTAAATGTCAGTAATGGCAAGAGTTCAGGTGAGCATATGTCCAGATCAAGAGTATGGAAATTACGTGTGGGTTCGTGGAAGTAGGTTTTCTCATCGTTGTTCAATAAACAGAGACAGTTATTGGCAATAAACTGCTCGATCTGTCTCCCACGAGAGTTTGTATTATCCGAACCCCACAAATTACTATGTCCATTGAAGTCGCCAAATATGATAAAGGGTTTAGGAAGCTGATCCACTAAGTTGTCAAGATCTTGTTGACTTATGATATCATGAGGTGGCAAATAAATACAGCAGATTGTGACCAATTTTCTAGTGTGCACTTGCACAGCCACAGCCTGTAGTGAAGTGTGTAACGTTAGTGGTGTGCTTGGATATAAATTCGAAGTAAAGATATAGACACCTCGCGAAACGTGATGCCCATTTTCTGTATCTTTTCGAACATAGTTAAAGCCACGCAATTTTATGGGAATGCTAGGTGTCAAGAAAGTTTCTTGAACTCTGAAAACGACGGGACGAAATTTATTAAAAATGGACTTGATATCATGAAGTTTGGACCTAATGCCGCGACAATTCCATGAGAGGAAGGTACCCATTAAGAAAGTTTTCTGATTTTAGATAAATTTGGATTAGTTATCTGAGTAGGCGTGACTTCGCAAGTCATTGCAAAGTCATCATCATCCTCATCAGATAGATGTAGGGCGATGTGATCAGGACTTTTGGGTTTGCCACAGAATATGGTAGTTATATCCTTTTGGACGATACCATGGCTTGCAAGTCCCAAAGCAACAGTTACGTAAAGCTGATTTTTTCAATTTAGGTGCAATATCTTTTCCAGAAAGACCACGTTTAGATAATTTTAATTTCAGAGATTTATTTGTTTTTTGTTTTAGTGTATGCGGTTTTTTTTTACTATTTTCAGGGGTGCTGGTTAAAGAAGTTTCAGTATCAGAATCAGACGCTTTTTCTACGGATTTTGGTACTTGGCTATTTTTTGCACAATTTGGACAAGAGCAGTTGACACAGAATTGTTTTTGAACAACAGATGCGTAACTTTGGCCAGGTGTGGGGGTTAGAGCTAGAACTTTTCGTCTAGCTTCTGGATATGGAATTCCTTTTTTTATTTTGATTGAAATAATTTTCTTTTCAAGTGCCCAGCGTTCGCATGATCGAGAAAAGGATGTATGGTCGCCACCGCAATTGACGTATTTTTCGGGTGCGGTATATTTCTGACTTACATGGCCTTTTTCAGCACAGCGGGCGCAAGTGAGTGTCCCGCGGCAATTGGCCTTCGAATGCCCAAAACGCTGACATTGAAAACAACGAAGTGGATTTGGAATATATGCTCTTACTGGTAGTTTCATGTAACCCACAAAGACGGAATCTGGTAATTTTGGGGAATGGAAAGTAAGTATCAGGTGTTTTGTATCAACGAACTGTCCATCTCGCCTGATTGTAATGCGGCGTACGTGTGTGATTCCTTGGCTTCGCAATTCATGGGTTATTTCCTGAATAGACATTAAAAAGTTCACAAGTTATCACGCCCTTTGAATAATTTAAGCCTGAATGAGGACTAACGGTAACTGGTATTGTAGCCAGGGCTTTTAATTTTATTATCTGCTGGACTTGCTTTTTAGAGTTCACTTCTACCAGCAAGTCACCAGAGCGCATTTTCCATATTCCATTGACATTATCTACGGTTGCTGAGATGGCCTTTTGAACCAGAAAAGGGGAAACTGAATGAAAGCTTTCTTTATTGTAATTGTAAAAAAGGTGTCGAAATTTGGTTCAGTTTTTGATAGCTTAAAGTCACGATGATGCCCACTGAAGGGAGATTTCCTGGAGGAGCCCATATGACATTGTTAAATTTTCAGGCCCGACGGCAAAGCCTACCACGGAGCCCAACAAGGGAAGGCAGCCACCGGCTCTGGTCATTTCCAGCCTCGGCACTTACCCTAGTGCTAGCCGGAACCTATACGCTCGGAGTTACCCCCGAGGACAGTGACCACCCTTAACGCCAAGCCCAAGGAGTAACCCCTTCGCTTGATCCCAAGCAGACTAGCACTAAGGTGACCAGCTACCAGCCGATTGATGCACAAGGGACCACAGTGCACCACCTGTCTTTCTTATGGGTCGCCACGCACGGCCAACACGTGGGGTTTTGGCTGTGCATGAGAAGCAAGAAGCAAGCAGATCGGCGATAGCTTCTCATGGAGAGCTCCCTCGCTTGCCGTCGAGGGAAGGAAAGACACATCAGAAAGCAGAAGGCGTAGAGGAGAGCGAAATTAAAGGGAGTAAAGATCCCTGGGAACCTCGGGATTGGGATACTCGTACTCACCTATAGTAGATGAGCCCCTGAGGGAGAGTGCACTTTGGAGAGTCCCACCTGCTCACCCTTGGTACGAGTCCTGCTTGGTGTCACCGCCTGAATATCTCTAGAAAACAGCAAACGGCTCTCTCTCGTTTTTTAAGTGGACACATCAAATCCCTCATCTTTCAATACGGACGGAGGATCTTTGCTGAATGTCCTTGGTGCAAGGCAGATCAAGCCTCCCCCCAATCATATTCTTAAATGTTTAAATTTTCCGATTTTTGAGATTTTAAGGGATACGCTATTGTTTTTGGACTTTTTAGAGATCTTTGGTTTTATGAAGGTGGTATAGTTGCGCCATACCACCTTGGATCAGAAATAACAACAACACTTTTTTGGGATTGAAATAAAGAAGATGTTCCTTTACTTTTTTGTGATTTTTTATATACTGTTATAATTTATAAGTTACAAATAATTTTTGTGATATTTATATTCTCTAATAAAACTGGTAAATAAAACAAAGAAACGCCTGTGTTTTCTTTCTTTTCCTAAAATTTCTGATACCGGTATTAAAACCGGTATCCCGGTATTAAAATCTAAAAAACACCGAATACCTGTATTTTACTTTTGGTTCGATATTGCAATCCCTAATTACAATACTGTCTTTAAACCTCGCATACAAGAAAGTGAAGTGTATCAAAATAGAGAAAAATAATTACACGGCAACAAAATTGATATAATTGAAAAAACTAAATTTAAAAAAAATTTAATGTTGAGTAAAAATTTGAGCTTTCAAGATTTAAGGGAAAATGCTATAATTTTGTTTAATTTCTAAGAAAGAAACGTAGCTTAGAGCTTCATTTATAGACACAACTCCAACTATCTGCGCTGTAACGCGTTTCTTAGAATTTAGGCAGCATATATGCCGCAAGGCGCATTTTACATAATGGGATTTATAGAAAGCATGCTAACCTATAGAATTAATATGTTAAAAGCTTATTCAAATTGCTGCAAATCGTTTTAAATCCTTAGCTTCAAAAGATATTCAGATTATAACCGGAATTTAATTATGCTATTTTAATCCTAAAATCTGTTTATAACAAATCATTGAACATCTGTTTTATACTTGTTTTTATACTTGCCATTTCCTCATAGATAAATCAATATTTGATTGGCAATAGTGTAAGCGGTTGGTTTGATTTTAAAACTCAAAACACAAATCGAACAAGACGCAAAAACTACGTGAACTACAGAAACGTAATAATTCCAGAACATTCAACTCTCCGGTTTGCTGCTTCGCAAACATGTTCAAAATAATGCCAATAAAAGGAAAATGTTTCTTGAATTCTTTCAATAGGAAGAAGCATAAGGCATTTCGATAAAATATTGCCTCGCTTGATTGCTCTTTCCGTTTCCGTGGAATCATATTTTCGTAAATCTTCTTGATTATTTTCCATGATGTTAGCATTTTGTAGCAGTAAAATCTCTCCAATTTCACCAGCTCACAGAGAATTCGATGGATGTAAAACTTTGCATTTTTTGGGTTAAGAATTTGGAAGAATTGCTAGGAAGCTAAAATCCGCCATTGTGAAATCTGCGTTTTGTTTGATGCATGAGATATTTTATATAATTTTGATGTGTATGTTGAAAATTTTATGGAATTTATGATAATAATCTTCTTTGGGGCTAAAGAATTCTTTGATATAAGAAAACGATGCATCATTTCTTGGAGTATTCTCCTCCGTTATCTTGTTGCTTTTTTTCAAACATTTGTTTTATAAAACACTTTTCTTTAAAAAAAATCCATCAGCGCATAAGGACTATCCCTTGCTAGAATAACAGTCAGCTTATTTTAACAAATTCATTTTAGTTATGCAGATAATTTAAGTTTTAACACTGGAACTACCAAGACTGTCATTTCCATGCTTAAAAATTTTGATATAATTTATTGTTCTAGAACATTATAACGACTTTTAATGAAATATAAGAACAATAGCATATTACTATTCAATTTCCACTGAGCCATTTTTATTTTTATTCTAAAAATCAATATGACCTATACCTATTTATACCAAGACCCATAAAAATGACGGCTTCAGCAATTTCAAGGTTTATAATGTTTTATGGATCATCCATGCAATTATGGGCATCAATATGTATTATTTACATTCATTTATACATCGCTTTCAGATATTTAGTGGAAAATTTTGAATTACATTTTTATATGAATTTATATTGATTGTTCCAAAGTGTTCGGCAGGCGTTATAATGGGACCTATTTTATTCCGACTGTAATTCCATTTAGAATTAAAAGCTATTGTTGAATATCCTATAAACGCAAATATAAATTGCCTTTCTTGGTTTATTGTTAATAATTAATGAATTATTATAATAAATGTCGCTTTATATTCTTTTATTTACCAGGCATTCAAGGGTGACCTAGAAAGCCTCGACATATTGCAAAAATATGCAGAGAAAAAGTTAGGAGATATCGAAACAAAATGTCTTTAATTATTTACACTAGAACTGAAGAAGTTGCAAAATCTCAGAGCAAGATCTTTTGAATACTCAAAGTATCACTAAGCAATACTCAGTTACTTGCTGAGCATTTGCAAGTGCTTACGATTTGAATAGCAGATGTGATACATTTTTAAATCTTGCCTATTGCTGCAGGGCATGCGATACACTTTTAATTTTTTCGAATTTTATTCCCGAGGAATAACTTGGTTACACTTTATTTTTAATATGAAATAAAGTGCAGCCAAGTTATTGAACTATTAATTTGTAACAACTTTATAATATATAAAAAATTGAACTATTAATTTATAAACATCCTGTATAATATTATTATACATTTGTATTAGTCAAGATTTTAAGTATAATATAGTGTATATTATGTGCATATCTCTTTAGTATCTTATAACTTTAAAAGAGCAATTCTTGTATATATATAAATTCTTTTTATGTATCTCGGAGACGGCTCTAACGATTTGGATGAAATTTAATATTTAGACAAGGTTTTGCTTTTAAGTTTATCTATGTAGGTGTATCTAGGTTATCTATGAAGGTGCTGTAAAAACACGAATTTACACACAAAAAAAATTTTATACCAAAATATTGACATATATGAGCTACATAAGCGTTTCAGAGATATTATTGGTTAGGGCATCGGACTCGCATACATTTTTCTCATGCTCGATCCCGCATCTGCAATTCAATAAGATTTCGCTTATAATTTTAAACGAGCCAGAAGATAGAATAGCCATTTAAAACGAGCTATAATCCATTTAAAATAGCCAGAGAGAGGAAAGACTGAAAAGCGTCGCTTGGTCTCCCAGGTACTGTATTTTATTACCACTGTATTTTACTGCTTGATATTGAAGATTTCTAAAAAATGGATTAAATTTACTCACTTAATCATAGAATTGGAGAGTCACGAAGGAATATCAACTCAGTTGGATTCATAAATAACTGATCACAAATATAATTTATAATACTGCCCCAGAATTAAAATGCGGCTTTAATATACTAACTCTAAATTTTAAGATCTGCCATTCTTCTTTATAATTTTTCTATTTGTTCTAAAAGAATAACGTTTCACTGCAAAAAAAAAAAATCTAGAATAAACCCTTAAAATCACTTGTCTTTCCATTATTTTCTTGCCGGATAGTTCACTTTAAGTAAAGAAGTTTATTTTTTAAACACATACACACAAAATGTTTTTCTTTAAAAAAATAATAAATAAATAAAACTAGAAAGTCTGGAGGACTGAATTTTCTGCTGCACTTTTTTCCCCCTCTTCTCTCTCCCGATCTATATTTTTACTTTCTTTGAAAAGTTCCTTCAGACATTTCTACCTCCTCCTGTACTCGGGTCAGTTCTTTTCGGTGATGTTTTTCGGTACTCGTACAGATTAAAATCAATCTTTCCGTATGTAGGAGAGAGATGAAATCCAGATTGTCAGCTGTCTGCCATGATGGATCGGTTTCGAAGTAAGAAAATTGCCTCCAGATGGCATGAAAGAAAACTAGAAAAATATAACAAGCCAGTTTCTTGCCTCCGTTATTTTTTGAGAAAAATGCCGGAAGTTTTTAAAGTGTATAGGAGGTAGTAAACTTTGACAAAAATACAGTTACCTGATTATTTTCATGTCCCCGATAATTGTATAATAGAATTTTTTCTATCCGTTTTTTTTGTTCACAATCTTTTGATATTGTTTATTTGTTTTATCGAACACTTTCTGGTATAATTTCATAAGCTTATGAATTTTTCTTTTACAAGGTTTTTAGGAACAGAACCTTAAAATACAAATTTTATGGAATTGTAGATGTGCATTGGATTGATTTATATGATATATGATAGAATAGGACTTTGTAACTGCAAATATCATATTAAGACCCTAACACTAACATGGAAAGGAAAAGATACATAAGTTGTTTGTTTACAGCATCGTTAAGGTAATAAATTCCATTGATAAGCTTCTGTTGCATTTTAGGAATTCGAGACTATTCTATCTGAAGGATTTATTCTTTAGGGAAGTGATACGCAGCGAGTAAGAAGAGCGAACTTCCAGAGTTCTTCATTAAGCTTTCACTTATGTCCCACTACTTACATTTTCTTTTTTATCAGATTGACACTTTAAACTGCACTACTTCATTAATTTCTCGCTTAGTTTAGTTATATTAAAGTCCCATTTTAAAGCAACACTAGGGCTATTTTGTAATGGACCTCGTAATTTTGAACTGCGGTCAGAGGACGAGGACTACACCTGAACTGGCATCCCCTTCTCTAAACTCACACACCACAGCGGCGAGTGGACATTTGGCCCCGACGAATTTAACGTGCACCAGACTGTCTTACACAACGATTTTTCGGCGGAATCAGGTCTCGAGCCTGAAACCCTCCGATTCAGAAATCTTACTACCAGGCCACAGCTGCCTCTCATTATTTTCTCGCATATGTGGTATAGAGGAATTACAGTAATCATCAAAAAATTCAAACTCCATATTTTGATGAATTTCCCCGTTTCTGATCTATCTCCTTGAGTTCAAAATGCATATTTTTTGGAAAGTATCCGTTTGTCTGTGACAAAGATAATTCAAAAACGATGTGAGCTAAATGGTGGAAAATTGGTATACAGTCTTTACATCAAATGTGCAGATTTCTATCAAATTTTGAGTCTGATTAGAAGTCCAGCTGTTCGAATTTAAATTAACACAATAATTACAAAACCAAGAGATCTATACAGATAAGAATCCTGTACACAGATTTAACATCTATAATTTAGATACCAATCAAACAGAGTCAAATCCAACTGCTGCTTGACTGTCTGTCGGACTGCCCTTTCAGAAATATGTTAACGCGATTCTTCAAAAACGCAATGACTTAAAGATATTTGACATGCGATTTTCTGACTGCAAGTGCAGTTTTATGTCAAAATTTTGTTTCAATCGGGCAAGAATACAAGTCAAAAACACAAATTCAATTCTTGGATATTATTAATTGCACTTCAGGAATTAAGCGCTAAATAAATCACCAAGGATGACGTGAGGTCCAGTAAAATTGCTCAATTCGCACCAAAAGTTAATATTTCGAAACTATTGTACGTTAATGCCATGGAAGGCGTCCTCTGGCACGATAAGTTTATTAAAAAGAATACAAGAAAGTTTTGGAGTGCCAATATCACTGGTTTTATTATGGAATTTAGCCATTTATTATTAATATGGCTAATTCAATTTTTAGATTTATTCGCAGTTGCCATGGCACCTAATTCGACTGATGAGCAGGGTTTCTCGGATTCTAATTAAAATAGGATTTAAGGGTACTAAAAATGCAAAGAAATGAGCAGGGTTGAACGGATTCTAATTAAAATAGGATTTAAGGGAACTAAAAATGCAAAGAAATGAGCAGGGTTTAACGGATTCTAATTAAAATAGGATTTAAGGGAACTAAAAATGCAAAGAATAGATAGAATGTTTTTATTTTATAGTATTCGAACTATAGAAGAATTATTGTCAAAACATTCGAACTAAAGATTTTGATGATCTCAGAGTTTGAAACCTCCCTGAGTTAGATAACACATTTTTGGCTATTATGTCTGCCTGTCTGGCTATGAATACTATAACTCAAATGTGCTTTAGACCAAATGGAGAAATTAGGTATGTGAAATTACGACCAAATTTGAAGATTTCTGTCAAAGTTCGAATAAAACTATTCATAGAAAACATGTGTGTCTGCCTGGCTTTTCGTATAGAAGTGAACCCAATAGCTTCGAAACACTAAAGGCAAAGTTTATAGAATTTGGTATATTTGCTTAGCATATAAAATATAGTAGATACATATGAAATGTTGAGCCAATTTTTTTGAATGGATGATTGGACATGTTCCAATACATTTAAACGCAATGATTTAAATTAATGAAATTTGTATGTTACATTGTGACTATAGCTGTAGTTATGCGTCAGATTTTGGTGTCAGTTGGTCGACAAATAGATTTCCAAGATATACATTCTTCCCGATAGATTCAATAAAAATGCTAGATTCATGCAAAGATTAATATTTATGTCTTTCACTAATGCGA
Source organism: Argiope aurantia (assembly GCA_026543865.1). Taxonomy (NCBI): domain Eukaryota; kingdom Metazoa; phylum Arthropoda; class Arachnida; order Araneae; family Araneidae; genus Argiope; species Argiope aurantia. The sequence goes on from JAPMOR010119471.1 coordinate 383,917, forward strand.
TACAAGATATTCGCAATTTTACTCAAGGCTCACAATTTTATACAGTGGAAAGCGGCTAAAATACCTTTTTTGGTGAGTAGGCGAGATAGATGCAAGGAAATCACTTCTGCTGGGTTTTTAGTCCATTATCTTCAGCATATTTACTTGTTACCATATTTTCTATTGCCCATAAAATCGAAATAAAAGTTTTTTTCATTAAAAATTACATATTTTCTTCTCCATTATGCTCAGGCCATTTACCGATTCCTACCGGATTTCCTGATGCCCATGAATGCTAATCACAATTGGCAAGTTTCAAATCTTTATTCATAATGTATTTCTTTTTTCATTTCTTTCAGCACATTTGCCAATTCTTGCTTAATTGTTGTTATCCATGATTAGCTGAAATCAATTTTCTTTAAAAAAAAACTGTATTCACTGCAAGTTTTCATACGATAAAAATCATGCAATTATACGAAATGTCAGAAGCGGAAGTCAGGAAATTTCATTTTGGAATAAAAATATTTTTGTGATAAACTGCTTTACTTTAAAGGGTGTCAAAACCTTATCGATCGCAATGCATTTCTTTAAGTGGAATTAAGACATTTCAATGTTTGGAGGACTGCCTTTAAAAAATGATGAATGCTTTCCGATTATATATCGTGATGAATGTGAAGCTTAGTTTGTCACGTGATTTGAATAAGTTTAAAAACTCAGCTTGATTGATTCGATTTTTAGCTTCAGAGATGTGTGAGCATTCTAATGGTGTTAAGTTTTTTGCAACTCGCCTTTTAAAACTCTTTCATTGAAAGAAATATTTAAGTGTTTCTGCGGAAGAAATGATATTTACATCATTATTAATGATTTTTAAAATATAAATAATCTCAAGTAATCGAATTCACTTCCATAAATCATAGATTGTTATGATTTATCAGTTTGTTTATTGATTTCTTGGCGAAGGGAAAAATTTATTCAGTTTTTCTTGATTTATTTTTGATTATTTTTTTAGAATTCAACGAGTCCATATTACAGTTTAAGCCAAAAATGCATTTAAATTATGAAATTCAATTGTGCTTGTTTTATTACAATAGATGATGTGTTAATTTGTACAAGCACATTTCATGTTACACAACATGAGCAAAATGTCTGCTCCTACTCATGACCCACTTTAGGTAATGCCACAGTTAGGTACAATTTAGTATGCGGTCTCTTAGGCAAAATTTAACGCTTTTCTTTATAATACAATGAAGTATCATAAAACTTTCAGTGCTATGGAATTATATGAGAAAACCAAGGCAAGAATACTCTATTTGGAGGAAACTTCCTATAATAAATGGATTTATACATTAAGCGCCAATCCTGATTAGGCGTCCTTTCCGTCTAGCCTGTGATATACGACATGTTTGTTCCCATTAATTTATTTTAATTCGATTCGACAAATGTTTGCCGCAACTTAGCCAAGAATGGATCTTGCAATAAAATCCCTCGACAACCAACTAATTGATATATTTGATATGCTCACACCTAGAGATCGATATAAAATTGTAATGAGACTTTCAAATTATATTCATTATTTTGTGATCTCCAGATTAAAAATTTATTAAATGATTATAACCTTTTAATATAATATTGTGTATCACCTGGAAACAATGATTAACACATCCTGAACGTTAATTATATTATCAGCGAACATGCGTCTTGAATGAAAAGTTAGTAGTCCATCGCCGATGAGGAAATGAAAGTATAATATTGTCACCGTGACTAATGCTGTCCTGAAGGACAGGGTCACTGTCCTGTCTATCATTCATCAGTGTCAATCTCTGATGATTGACAAGGTGCTTAATGTCTATAACAGATATCGTGAAATGACCAATTAGAGAGGTATCTCCGCATTTTGAATTTGGTCAAAATAAAGAGTTTGCCCTCAAATTTAGGATGAACTATCTTGTTTGAATATCGAGTATTTTTTTATCGTATCGATTTGCTAAAATAGGATACGATAAAAAATGATAAAAATTGCCCATGTACTTAAAAATGTTCTGAAATTTCCTACTTTAATAATGCTAATTAATTGAACACCATTCTGAATACTTGTCTGTGTTGAGATTTCTCCACAAAGTTACTGCCTTGCTTTCCAACATAAACAAACGGATTAATCAAAATATATTATGAAATCGCTGAATATATGTATATTATCGCCGTGATTTAAATGCTTCTCTCTATTTTCTTAGGTTGCTCTGAAGTTTCGTTCCTTAATAATAATCGCTAATTGAACTGTCGTAGAAATAGACATTTTTCCAACACATTTCATCTGAATTTCCACCTTCCTCAAATCTATTAACCGAAACATATTATGGAATCTTCAATTTGGAAGAATCACTAATATTTAAAGTTTTATTGCTTCTCTACATTTCTTTAATAATAAACACTAACTGAACTGCCGTAAAAACAGATTCTTCCACAAAGTTTCCGCAGACTTTCCACCTTCACCAGATCTTTTAGACGAAATGTATTATAAGTATTTTTAATACAGAAAAATTCACTGCTATTTAAAGTTTTATTTCTTCTCTCCATTTTTAAGGGGCCTTATTCAATTAGCATTATTGTTATGGTAGTTTCTTTCCTAAATAATAATTGCTAATTGAACTGTTGCAGAAATAAATATTCTCCCACCAAGTTTCCGCAAGCTTCCGAATTTAACCAAATCTTTTAACCGAATATACGTTGTGATCATCAATTTCGTAAAAATTGAAATCCAGCTATTTCAAAATAGTCCTGAAGTTCAGTTTCCTTTCCATGTCTATTGACTAATTGCGTATACATTTTTTTATATCATTTGCTATCTAACGCAGAAAGACAAACAATTACTCTTTTCTTTTAAGGAGATATGTTCACTGGGAATGTATCTTTCTCGAAATGGCTTTGTTGATTTATCTCTGGTGCAGTAATTGTCCCATCCTTCATTAAACAGCTGAAAAGGCATGCTGCCAACATTCAGCTGGCGTCGGTTGCCTCGTTTAATTATGATAGAGGAGCTGAAACAAGCTTAATGAGCTTATTATAAAGAAACATTTTTAGTTAATCTGGCTTTAGTGAGTTTATTTTTATTTGGGGTATGATGCCACAAGACATGGATAAATTTTTCACCCAACAATTCTAGCAATTTTTATGAGGAAGACTGATTTTAGTATTCGTTGCTTTCTCATTTTTCAGTGTGAATCTTTGCTCTACGTCGGTAAATATTGTTAGATTGATGTCCACTTAGATTGATGCAAGTCGGCAGATGTTTTGAAATGGATATCGTAATTTTGAATAAAAAATGTTTATTAATATAATTTGCTCCACAAATCCCATATATAATAAAAATGAACTATATTTAAATTTAATATACAAATATTATATTTTGAAATGCATTCATAAAATGAATGCTTTTAATCTTACTGACAAATTAAATATTCTCTTAGTTCAATATTTGGCATTTTGTTACGTTTCTATTACTCTTACGTTTTAGATCTTTGAGAAGTACTCGACTTTTTTTTAGTATGTCCGATTCAGTCAAGAAGCGATTCATTACTGAAATTATTATTGAAAATTATTGAATTCAATTTATGTTCTGAAAATAAGATCCTGATTTCTTAGATTCTTAAACTATCTTCCTTTTTAATCGATACAATTTTGAACTATAGATCCAGGATTTTAATAATACATAACTAGTAAAACCGAACCAGGAAATAGTGATGTTGTAAATCGGAGGTAAGGAATATATTCTATTTTTACCGTAAAATTTCCAAATTTTTTGATTTTAAATGCTTATATTCACATTACCCATTCGGCCACAATTTTCACATGTCAAACAATTCTATTTTTAAATGCTTGGAAAGAGCACAACAGTGTAATCATATAAGCTAATGGGCAACTTATTTTTAAATGCGTTTTGAATAAAATTTAACGAAATGAGGTATGCGCATTGTCCGAGAACACTTTGCATGGCATTGGCGTACAATAACGAAATATTAACTTTTGGCTTGAATAGAGCATTTTTATTGAATCGATTTTTTAATCCCTGGCGAGTTATTTGGAGATTAATCCATTACACGCTGTTAATAGAAACCAATAATCGAATTTGTGTTTTACATGCGTTCTTCCGCAACCGATTAAAGACAAAATTCCATACCAAATTTCATGCATTTATGTCACTGCGTTTTTTAATTATTGCATTTACATATTTTTGAAAGTACAGACCTACAGACGGTCATTCCCTTGTTTGATTTGGCCCAAAGTTGGAAAAATATCTAGACTATAGAACTTAATTCTATGCATCTAATTTTATGTATCTAGCTCTCTTCGTTTTGTAGTTATAACGTTAAACTATATTCGAACAGATGGACAGACTTCCTCAAAGCAGATTTTGTTTAAAATCTGATCAAAGTCTACAAATTTGATCTAAAGACCGTGCACCAAATTTCATACTTTTAGATCAAAGCGTTTGAGTTATATTTGTCAAAGACAGGCAAGCGAATATTTTCCAAAAATGTGTTTGTCTATCTTGAGAAAGTTTGAAACGTGGAAATTCGTTAAAATCTCGAGTTCGAATTTTTTGACGATTACTATACTTCTTTTATACTATTATGTATATGAGAAAATAAAAGTTTTTCCCCAAACCTAATCGGATATTTTAAGGACAATTTCCTCCTATACATCAAGCGCGGAACTCATTAAAAAATGTTTCACAGAAAACGACATCGTTAAAACTAAAAATAAGCTTGATCACGAAAACAGGAACAATATCCAAACCACTGATAAATAAAATCGTATCATTTTTCTAATTGTTTATCATACTATATTTACTGATACCGTTTTATCATTGTAATTTGAAAGTGTAATCCCATTATCGTATACCATTCATCAAAACAAATATGACCCCAACCAATTTAAAAGAACGCAGGATCATCAACAAACGATCTAGTTACTTCGCTAAATAAGGATCCACCGGACACCTGCAACATAATCTACCTGTTGCCAGCGCATTCTAGACGTGCCTCGATGCAATCAAGGGAAATCTGCCGGTACATCCAATTTGCATCAGGACTCGGGTAACATTAATAGGCAAATTTGGAAACTGTCGCTAATGACGGTAGTGGAGTCGCGTCCAGATGCAGACTGACCATCCCTTGTCCACTGTACAGACAACCTAATAATATAATCGTCCAATTGCACGACCGAGCATATAATTCATCTAATTCGGACGGCCAGAATGCAAATTTCCACTTAGAGTGATTTCGGTGCGATATTCTCAGGATTCAGTTTTCGTCTATTCCGGTCGTATTGGATGCTTTGGAAGATGTAAACGGACATAATAGATAGATCTCAGTACATAGCGGCTTTTAAAATGATAAGTTTTGTTCTGAAATGGCTCATGCCTTAGATTTTTGGAATCGCGAAAATATTAAGGAAGTATTTGTGAATTGTCTCCTTAATAAATGACCCGTCACATGTCTTGTTTTGAAATTTTAATTAGAATAGAATTTTCAGAATTAAAATTCATTTCTAATTAAAAAGCTAATTAGAAGAGATTTAATTAGATTAAAACTTTTTGAAATCTAATTATAATATAATGTTTAGAAATTTACTTAGAATCGAAACCTTCAGAAATTTA
>JAPMOR010119471.1:389561-411334 GCA_026543865.1 Argiope aurantia
AACCTTCAGAAATTTAATTAGAATCGAACCTTCAGAAATTTAATTAGAATTAATCGAACCTTTAGAAATTCACTTCGCTGTTTTAAATTTAAGATTAAATTCAGTAATAAAATTAGCATGCATTTACTTTATTATCTTGCTTTATTACAAGCAATACTATTAGCTTTGAAAATTTATAAAACTTTATTTCATGTTTCGTCATGATTCAAATATTCGTTTCTCGCTGTTTAAGTTTCTTCTCAAAAAGAAGTTTTAAAAATGTACCTGGACGACAATAATAAAGAATGAAACTATAAAGGCCGAGGAACATCAAGATTCCCAAGGGTTCTCTAATAGCCCCAGAAACTCCAAAAAGTGTTAAAAAGTTCTTGCAGCAATGTGAATTGAAAGATTGGATGATATTACGTTTTTGAAAAGAAATTCAAGGAGGGATAGGTACTTCATGATAAATGAATCGAAAAGCTTGAACTGCTACTACTAGAAAAAGTTGTCTTTCATAAAATCACAGATCACTATTTACAATCACACATTATTCAACTATTTTTTTATACGAACAAAGTTGCATAAAATGACAGCTGAATTAAAATGCAACTGTCATTTTTAATTATATTACATTTAATACAGTTGTCATTGTAAACCGAGTTCAACAACTTTGTACAGAGTGTATTGTTTGTTGCTGACATTAAATTATGCATTCAAAGGTCATGCTGTTATAAAAGAAATGAGATCAATTTTCCATTTGTTTATTATTATAGTCGATTAATAACTAGCAATTATAATAAAAGTTTTTGATCTTACTGATTTTTAATATCCACCCATCGTTTTATTGTTGAATTAATTTATTTTTACAAAAGACCATTGAATAAATGGCTTATTGAGTCAGAGCTCTCGGGTAAAATGTCCAGAAATAGGGTCGAAATTCGTACGAATTCGTGGTTTGAAATTTGATACCATAGAAGATTCATTATTTATACAAGCTAAGTAGGTTTTAAATGTTTTATAAGTCTGAGCGTTCACACAACTTTAAAATTTGACTTGTTATAATCTCAATCGAAATTTCACCTGTGTATTCTTAAATTGGCTTGTAGTAGTAAAACAGTCTGAAACAAATTTTGAGCAAAATATACTGTTCTAGTCATGACCTGATAATATATTTAATTGAATTAACAATTTATTCATGCGTTTTAAAACATTATTACTACAATATTAACATACTGGTGTGTCTAATATCGAAAGGTATAAGCAATTTTGGAAAATTTGTGTATCAATGGATCTGTCAACATATTCGGTTGCTCTTTTTGCCTTTTCACTATAAAAATATTTTGTTAAACTACAGTTTTTTTTTATCAAAACTTGCATATTAGTCCAAGTAATTCTGAAACAGAGAGGGCTATTATTTAAAAGCAGTGCCATGGCACAGGCAATAACCAAATAGTTCAGCATAATTTAGATACGTTTTATATGATACTGAAACAAGAACTTTATAATGGACAACCAAAATCAACCGTCTCGCCTGTTGTATAATATGGTACGTTTTCAGCATTGTAAAAAAATATGCATTTCGAAAATTCTTATCAAATAATTAAGCCAAAATTTGATACAACCTTTAGTTTAATCACAAAAAACAGACATCAAATCTAATTCGTTTTCAAAACGTCTTGTTTACACACGCATGAATTGAAATGCTGGTAGACTTTCATTAGAAGGATCTCATTCAAAATTTAATAAACATTTACAATTTTGGAAACAAGGCAGCGTACCTAACTTCATTCGTCTAATTCGTACCGTTTAATTATTCTCAGAAGACAGGATTCCAAACATATTTTATCGAAATTAGAGAGGTCTAAGATATTAAGATTCTACAAACTCAGAGTCGATTTTTTGGTTATTATAAAATTTTCGTTTTATAAATTGTATACAAAAGAGTAAAAAGCAATAAAAATTTAACTTTCGATATTATGAAGCTGCATGCAATTATTTAAGGAGGACTAAAGTAAATTTAATCCATGGCCACGTGTTAACAGGGACAGTCCTAGGAGATGCGAGGCAATAAACGGTAAATAAACTTTTGATAAGCAGTACCAGTTAGTTGCTCCATTTCTAATAAATTTACATCGTGAACCACTCCTTAATACATTTTCAAAATTGAAGTGAATAATTAAAAAAGAAAACCTGGTACTTGTAAAAGGAAAAAATGCGGATTAAAGAGTATTTATTAATATATTTGTTTTCACAATTTTCAAAAATGAGAATAGACATTTTAAACCGTTTTTTAAAGATTCTAAAATCTTTGAACGATGAAGAAAGATGGTTTTCTTTACAGTTTTGAGTTTTTTGTAATTGTGTCCAGACCGCATGCCCTTATTGTGTTCCATCCTAATTACCCTCTAATTGGAGAAAGTTCGTCTGTTTAGCATTTAGAATGTAAATTAACACGATTACTATGCCGTAATTAGGGTTGCATGTATTTTTTTGCGACTCCATTTATTGCAACGTTTTAGAAAATAATTTTATTCACAATTTAACTAAAGAAATTAAAGATTTGATTTTTACTACGAGCTTCACCAAGGCAGTGCGCGAGACAGTTCCGAAGAGAAGGAGATAATAGCTTTTTTAGAAGCATACCCGGATGATGAGCGGAGTGGCAATTACGTTACACACAGCCACGACGGAGCCTGTAGTTTACAGATATCCGATATGATTTATATGATTCATGATAGATATATATAATTTATGATAGGCATTCACTACAATTATAAAATGAAGATAGGTAGGTGGTAGAAATTCTGCGCACAGAATTTACATCGATAGTTTAGACACCTACCAAATTTTGAATCAAATCCACAGGAGAATATAACGTCTGTCGGTCTGTACATTCAGAAGCATATAAACATAACTCAAGAACGGATGACTTAAATGCATCAAATCTGGTATGTGCTTTAGTGACAGTAATTGTCATTCTGTATCAAATTTTTCGTCTATTTGAGTTTCTATGTAATAGTTTCCAGATTATGTGTCTTTATTGTTCCATCCTAATATACCCATAGAATCGAATCAGAATAGATCTTACTTTAACGCAGGATCAATAAGAGTGGAGCCAAAATGGGAAATTATCAGTCCAAACAGGTAGATGCCGGGCCTTGTTTGTGAGGAGGAAATTTGAAGCGACGTCTCAATTTCTAAATTTTCTTGCCCACTTTGAAGAGAGGATGCTGATATTTAAAACATTTGCTCTTTTAAAAATAGTTACAACGTACTTGTAAATTACGTTGAAAAAGAAAAAGACTGAGCAGAGTGCAGAAAAAAGCGTAAGCGTTTATTCGTAATCATAAGCGTAAGCTAAATCTTTGATAATACCAAATTAATCATTTTTTACGAGTTTCTTCTGTACATACCTAGTTGTATGTGTAAAGGCACATTAAGACAGAATCTAGCAAATATTCCAATAAAATAAAAACATAAGAAGTAATTCCAGAGGATTTGCAAAACATGCATGTAGTTAATTATCATATGCGCATTAGGGACTGCTATCACATGGATGTCACCAGTATCACCAACAGAAATCACAAAAATGATTATCATATACGCAAACGAAGCGGTAAGTTTCTTTCCATATTCTGTTGAAATATTTTCTTCCTATTGCTGTTTAAAAGAAATTATACCTATTTGCAATTGCTACAATCGATTTGAATAATTAACATTTGGCAGATTTAAAAGTTCAACAAGGCCATATTTATAGTGTTTAGATGGGATTGGATTTTTAATCTCGAAGCCATAGAATTATTACCAAGCTATAGTACTATAAATAAATATATTCATATTGAGTCACAAGTGCTGCAGTTTTAGAAGAACGACAAAAACATGGCGCATTTTGTCTTTTAAGCAAGAAAAAGTCACGATATTCCTTAATATATTTTGCATAAAGCATAACTACTCAGTGTGTTCCATATTTTCTTCAGTAAAGAAAAGGAACCAAAAAATGCTCCGCACTCCGAAGCAAATGGACTTCGAAAAGAAAGCAAATGAAGGCGGAGAGGGTTTTTGTTCTCGTAAATTAAACACCCTTAAAAGCTTTTTCTCGAAAGCACTTCGATGCTTTTATCATGCGAGCGCTTCCGGAGATTGGGTGTCGGACATATTTGTGGCTTGCTTGTGCTGATGTAGTGCTTCGCATTTGATCAATTGTTTTCAGAAGATCAGATGCATTGATAGTTTCAATGCAGTGAATAAGAATACACTTTCTGGATAGTGATAACATGCAGATACGAATATTGAGAATCATAGCATATTTGATGATATACCAGGCTTTGCTCAAGATTAAAATGCTTTAATATCTAACATTTGTAATGCAAAAATCATTTCTACATATGATATTGTAATGTCTAAAATCTTTTTATCGTCTGAAATGTTTTTGAAAAGTAAAATGAAAATATCGATATAAATAGACGATTAAAAAATACAACTAATCGTTTTCTTTTTAAATAAAAGAAGAATCAAGAGTTGTTCAAAAAATCGTCTGCTTATAAACTTCTTTTCGTGTTATGTCTTAGATCTGCAAATGTATTCAGGTAACAGTTTTATTTTTCCATTCCAGTTTTTCTACAATAGATGTTGTTTGAAATATTGCACAAATTGTCTTTTAGAAACCAATAAACAATGTTGGCAAAAATATTTTTTAAAAAATAAAACAAATATCGAAAGCTAAAAATGAAATAATTGAAAGTCTCACCGCCACTTATCAATGCAGTGTTTATAAATTTTGATGTTTCAGAATTGTCTGCATCCTTTCAATTATTTGTTAAATTTTCAAAAGTCAATAAAAATTGAAAGAAAGATTGTGCGAAAATAATATCATTAAAAAGAAAAAAAAATTATATATGCTGGTATAAAAAGTTTTTGTCGATAATTTGAATTAGTGTTACCACGAAAAAGCGACCAAATTTCGGTTAATATGCCATTAATTGAATATTTAACTAATTTTTGCGATTTGAAATACTAATAATAATCTTTAAGTACGCAATTAATTTAGGACGAATTGTCAAATACACATACACTTAACCACACTCTTTTATTTGTGTTAAGGTTTATATTCTTGAGAGAATATTATACCCGTAACATCTTTCGATGATTTATTCTCAGTATGGTAGAAGTTAGTTCATTGTGTAGTGAAATAATATGTACTTTTAAACTTGCCTATTTGAGAGATATGTTTGAAATTTTTTATCAGTTCTATAATGGCTTCCAAATCAAATGCCACGTTTTATTTTTTCTTGTTTTTCAACAAAGTTACCATGTGCACACACTAATGGATAGACAAACAGACAGATAATCTACTCTTTGGCGGATTTAGCCCAAAATTACAGATGAATCAAGAATTTTGAGGAAACTTCTATACTAAAATTCATCTTTTGATACTCTTCCTGATTATTTATTACCTTCATTTATTTGAATAGACGAATCATCAGTAAATCTACTGAAGGATTTGGTCAGATATTAAAGATCTGCAATTCTAATGATAAAATTGTGACAAATTTTAACTTCTATTTTGTGTTTCCGAATTTTTGTGTTCATATTCACACGCATAAATAAAGGATAAATTTTCGTTAATATATTATTTATATACGAGTAATACAAAGATGTTTTTCTGCATACATTTTATTACTTTAAGAAAATATGAAATTAAGGAAATTTTTAAAAGATATTTATATTCCAAAACTTTGGCATTCAATATGTTGTAGGGATTTCATTCCAAATATGACAGAAGTCTACAATTTCTGTACATATGCCTTACATCAAATATCGTCCATCTTTCCTGTTCTATTTTAGAGCTATCCTGATTACATGCAAACATACGAGAAGAGTGCTTTTCTTCGAACTCAAGAAAGTGTTAAAAGATTGGATTCCTCAATATTTCAAAATCGAATTGTTTGATTAATACACTACTTTTTATTTATGATTGATTTTAGAGATTTTCTTACCTCCCGATGCTGAGCACTTTTATACAGTCCGATGTTTATTTGCGTTCTGAGTAAAGATCCATTAAGAATACGAAGTATTTGTTGGTGTTAACATAAGCAGCCGAGACACTACAATTGAAATTAGTCATAACAGCGTTAAAAATTATCATTATATGTTGCATAATGTTGGATATCAAACTGCATCAAGTTAGCAATCATCTCGGTAAGATTATTGAGCTACCTTGTAGAACATTTTGATTTTGCTTTGATAATTGATCCGGCTGACGATTTGTTATACATAATATATAAGATGGAACATTATTTTCCAGACTTTGCATAATAAGAATCGGCATTTTAGTAGCATAACTCCTACCTCGAGATTCAGCTTGAGACGTTGGTATTTGGACTAATAATTGCAGAATTCAAGAAAAGTGTTTTCCCTGGAAAAAGAACATGAACAAAGTTGGGGACCATTTCCTTACAAAATGACTCATTGAAAAAATGTCCAATATGAATCATTCTTCCAATTAAACTTAACTCTTAATAACCTAGAGTTTCAATTTTGATACCAATCTTTTAAACCGAATGTTCACATTACTATTAGTTTTTTTATAGGTTGGCTGTACGTATTTTACTGTTGTATAATATTCTTTCCAACGAAATTTTAAAAAAAATCAAATGTCATTATTGTTTTATTTTATCTATGACATATTACTTGCGCGGCAAAGTGAACAAGTAAACACATTTTACTAAAAGTTTTGTTGAATACAAATTTGATATATTTTCTTTTTCTGAAGAATATAAATACTTTTGAGGTAAGTGAATATATTATTTTCGCTATGATATAATTATTTTTTGCGAGTGCATGTTTTACTTGAAGAAACTAGTGCTATTTTTGTGAGTATCAATTTTGATACTTCAGGCATTCCGCCCTACATAAAACCTACCTACTAATTCTTTAGCTATTTTTCCCTTCATCTAGACCCTCAAGCAAACACAGTAATATTAAAAATAAATCACTTTCGTAAATCAGGCTACTAAGGGTTAACAGAGGTTTCAAGTTCTCATATTGAATGATTTGGCCTGAGATTCTGCTTCAGGTAATTGAAAAGAGAATCGAATTGCACATAAATATTCCCATCATCATTCTAACAGTCTGATGCAAGTCTTAAAAAAGGCTTGCTGGAGACAAAGAAATGAATGATATTATTTTCAAATCTTGCATGAAATAGGAAACCAGTAGGGGTGGTCTCCCCAAAGATGTCTCGCATACTCTCGAATAAACTTGTCATGCCAGAGAATCCGATGGCATTTGCGTACAATAGTTACGAAATAATTTTTGGCTTGATGTTAATATTTTTACTCAATCTGTTTGTGCCATTTTCGACAATATTTTTTGTGATTAATCCCTGGCATACATGGCATCCGCAAATCAAATTTGGGCTTTAGAAACATTTTTCACAATCGATTGAAACAAAACTTTGATACTTAACTGCAGTTTTAATCACAAAATCCCATATCAAATTTGATATATTTAAGGCATTGTGTTTTTGAGTTTACACGTTTCTGAAAATACAGACTGATAGATTGACAAACTGCTGGAGTTTGCTCAAAGTTTCACAGCTGTCTACACTATAGATGTTAAATCTGTGTACCGAATGTTTTTCTATCTAGCTCTCTACTTTTTGTAACTATCGTGTTAACTTACATTCAAACAGAAGGACAGACAGATTTCCTTTGTTCAGAGTTCACTCAAAATTTGATAGAAATATGAAAATTTTGTGTAAATATCCTATACTAAATTTCATCTGCCTAGCTCAAAATGTTTCGGAATTATCTTTGCCATAGATAGACAGACGGACATTTTCTAAAAATGTGTTTTTCGAATTCAGGGATGTCTAAAACAAGGAGATTCGCCAAAATCTCGAGTTCAAATTTCTTGACCGTTACTGTAATTTCTTTATATTACGTATAAGAAAGAGTAAAATAAATAATCGATGCCAAAATAGCTTTCTGTCTAATAGAAACAAAACCGTTAATATGAAAACAAGCTAATAATATGGCAAGATAAGCGTTTTGAAATCAACCGTCTTGCTAGCCATTAATAACACGATAAATCGTCTTTGAGAAATAGAAAAATTGTGATATGAATCAGAAAAACGTGATGAAATCTTGTTTGACATAATTCCCAACATTTTAGTTTATAATACCATTTATTGGAATTGCTCTGTCACATCAATCTGCAAGAAATATCCTGAAGCATCATGGGAATTGCGTAAGAAAAAAAATATGATTGAATTTGGAATACGTGAGGATTATGCTCTAGTCTTTTTCAATTTTCATTTTTAAAAATTTTCATCCTGAAACAGACTTTAATAAAATGAGTTTTACAGTGATAAAGGGACATCGCATCAGACACGCTTCAGCAAATAAGATTGATTGTCGTTGTATCTTTCTGAAGTTAATAATCCTTCTCAAATTGAGTATGGAAGGAGTTATATAACGTTGGAAAAGATGTTGCAGGTCATGGTTTTATCAAATATATATTTTTCTTTTTTTATTGAGAGACAGTTCAAAAACGTTTAAAAGAAAAAGATTGATTCCATGGCATAGTTTCCTTTAAAAAGATTTTTAAAAGCTGGGGAAAATGGTCGGAAAATCAAATAATATATTTTCGTCATAATAAGCATCAAAATGGGAGATACTAGCTTTTGTTGCATCGTATTTTTACTTTTTCGTATACGTAGTATAGAAAAAGTATATTAATTGTCAAAGATTCGAACAGGAGATTTTGACGAATCTTCACATTTTAGACCTCCCTGAGTTCGAAAAACACATTTTCGGAAAAAGTACATCTGTCTATCTGTCACAAAGATAATTTTAAAAAAATGCTTTCATCTAGACTGTTCACATTTTTTATATGGTTTTTACACCAAATTTAAAGATTTCTATCCAATTTTGAATAAAATCTATTCAGAGGAAGATTGTCTGCCCAGAAGTTCGAATATAAGTTAACAAGATAATTACAAAATGAAAAGAGCTATATAGATAAAATTAGGCACACAATTAATATCTATGGAGTAGACACCTATCAAATTTTTCGTTGGAATTGAAGAGAAAGTATTAGGGAGAACACTATATTTGGTTTTGTTGTTGTTGTTTGAGAAGAGATCTATTCGTTTCCCTTAGGAATCATTAAATGTTCTTCCTTCCGTACCATCCAGTAAATATTTCATTCCCTTATCTTCTGTTTCATCATTTTTAAACGAACTGTAGTCTTATCTTTATCAGTAAAAAATTCCACGAGTGAAGTAACCATAAAAAAGCTACAGCATTCTGGTATACCCCTACGAAACACAACCTTCCAATACGTAATATCCGGACACAACAATACAATACTAGAAATTCTGGAAAACCTTCTCCCACCTGACGATAAATTATACCATCCAACCCCCCAATAAAGTCCTCTCATAGAAGAAACTCAAACTATCTCCAGTTACATCATAGGTCATAGAAATCAATAAAGGATTTCCACTAAAGCCTTCCTTCTCTTTACACTTCTACTTACTTGGATGTCTCAACGAAGAAAATCTTCATTCTAGAAAGCAGCCTTTTCCTCTGGCATGGTATTTACCACAACTAATTCGGAAGCATGGGAGATCGGATTCGGCATACGAATGTTCGTGTTTCTGTGTAACCGCTTAACCCTAATGGATTGCCGTCCATCTAGATGATTATATGTTCCGATTTGCATAATAGCAGAGCATGTCTTTTCCCGCGCTTTGCTATTCGGAACTTCGTAGTTTTGATGCAGCTGTCTTTTTAGAGAAGTTGACTGTTAGATAACAGGTGTAAGACGAGTTATGTTTGTTTTGGAAAATAATAAAGAAAAACGAATGAATAATAAAAATTTCTTAAAAAGATTTAGGTAATTTATTCGGAAGTTTTAATCACCGGCATTAAAAAAAGGAATATTTTGGTAATTTAGAATAAAGATTAATTCATGCATTGCTTGGGATTATTTAAAAAGG
Source organism: Argiope aurantia (assembly GCA_026543865.1). Classification (NCBI taxonomy): domain Eukaryota; kingdom Metazoa; phylum Arthropoda; class Arachnida; order Araneae; family Araneidae; genus Argiope; species Argiope aurantia. Next base: position 399,550 of record JAPMOR010119471.1, read on the forward strand.
ATTTTGTAATTTTAAGGATACTTTTTTTATCACTCGAATATATTTTTGTTTAAAAGTTGCGATATGAAATTATTATGGATGGCATTCTGATTCGGTATCTGGAAGGATAAATAACACTCTTTAAATATATTTTTTCTTTTCGAATATGAAATATTTTTTTCTGAAGTTTTCGCCTACATATTTAAGTTTTCGAGACAATATTAAAAATATTTAAATTAAGAAATCATACAAATTCTCTTAAATAATTCTTTATTTCAAATTTATTTTTATTTAAGCACCGACAAACCATAGAAAAAGAAAGTATTATTTTTCGCCTACAGGTTTCCAAGTTTTATGCGCCGTTTTAAAAAATATTTAAAATAAGAAACCATACAAATATTTTTTAAACAATGACTTATTTCATATCTATTTTTATTTAATCGTATCCAAAACACGGAAAGAGAAAAAGTATTGTAAACGTCAAAGAGTGCTACATCGAGATTTTCCTGAATCTCTACATTTCAACCCTTTAAAAAACTTTGTTAAGAATTAAGAATTTCATCAAAATGATTCAAAAAGAGAAATTCGATGACTTGCAACATAACTAATTAGATCGATAGCATTTGGCATATGATTTTGTTATTAAAATTGCAAATCCACATCACAAACTCTTTGTTTACTATTGAACTGAACGTAGAGAAAAGAACCTCAGATTTCACTCACGTGATCACAATATTACAAACTTTGGCATGCGTGCTCACTATCCAAATCATTTCAATAGAACCATTTTTCTGACTGAATGCCATATAATGCCATATAATTTATTCACCTGCATATAATATAAACAGGAAACGCAGTTACAAAAGGTAAACATTTTGAAGTCTTTTTAAAATCTTTTACTAACACTCGATATGCTGTTTTTATGGCTGATTAAAAATAAATAAAAAATATTAATGAATAGCATACGATAATCTGTAATATTTGATTGACAAAAGATTGACTGAATTCAATTGCTTCACTCTTATTTCTCCAATAGTTCAACAGTTGCAATACATTTTTGTGTTATCATTTACTTCTGTAAAAGATTTGATTTTCATTTTGAATAGTTCATCCTGTAGAGGAAAAAATTAAAAAAAAGCATAAAACATTTCAGAAATGCAAAAATGCTCAAAAGTTTTCGAATAAGAAATCAAACGATAAATTATTTTCTCGGAAATGGTTTCTCGATTCGGAAGAAAAGAAAATTACCACATCATATCATTTTTCATTCTTTTCACTAAATTTGTTTGGGAAAAGTATTGGATTTTCTCCAAAAAAAGATTACAAATGAAAATGATTTTTCCAATTTTTTTTCCATCCTTTAAAAACAAAAGGCAATCACTTATGTTTCATGAAAAGAACACGCATCTTAATTTAAAATTTAAGGTTTTTTCCGATATGGATTTGTTTTATATGAAAATTTAAAAAAAAACCCTAATCATCTTGATCCCAAAATTGTGAAGTTCAGTTTTTATATTACAAATTTTTTTAAAATAGTAGACAAAAGTACCGACTCTTATTCAAAGTTTTGCATGACGTTTTACAACAATTACTTTTTAAAAACATTTTTTTAATTCATGTTTTTTTAAAATGGTTTTTGTTTTCAGAAAACTAGGCATTTTGATTTCTCACTTTCGTATTTTTATGACAATAGCATCTTAGAAGACTTTATTATCGGTTACTTAGAAAAATTTGCAAAGAAAAAAAAAGTTATGTTGGATTGATAGTGTACGTTTACTTTTTCTAAAATGCCATTTATCTTTAAAGAATGAAGAAAACATTAGTTTTCAAAAAAAAAAAAAAAAGTAACATGAATCTCTTTGTGTCTTGTTTTAAGAAAAAATATATTTTAAGAAAAATACTTTTGTGAGATTCCTTATTGAGTTCATGAATTTGATTAAAATAAAAAATCAATTTCTTATCTCTTACAGGAGTTCTTTCTTCTAATTCTTTCAGGAATTTCTCGTTTCTTTATATTTGTAAAGTTATATTAATTATAGCTTTTGATTTTATATTTTACACCTTATAAAAGCTACTAAACTGTATTCCATATGTATTAAACAAATTTATAACATACAAATTGCTGATAAATCATTCAACATAATGCTCGAGAATTTTAGTCAACAAACACTTATTAAATAATTTTGAACCATATTCCCTGACTAAAATGAAAACTCCCTTTAGAGTTTCGTTATTTTATTCGACCGAAGAGAATAAAAATCTTTTAAAAAATATGAAAAGAATTTACCAAAACAATTTATAACTCTTAAATAACATGACTCTTAGCTATCAGTGTTTTATTTCATACAGTTAAACTAAAGGTCTCAGGAAATAAATGGCAAAACTTTATACAAGGCATTGAATGTCTTATTATACTATAAAAATTGAGATATACTGAATGAAAAAAGAAAGAAATGGCTATTTATGCAATTTCCAATTCATTAATAGATATTATTTTTCTACCAATTTATTTTACCTACATTTGAACTCATAATTAAGAAAAAAAAAAGCTCCGGTCGCGATTTTACTCGACTTAAAAGAACAAATATGCTCTATGTAAAAGAAAAAAACTATCCATTTAAAAGTCGTTAGACTAACTAAAAGACGCTTTTATTTCCTTAAAATATTCAATATTCGTTTACCAGTCGCTTATTATATACAGCTACCAAAAGCAGGGTAATCTTTTTATATATAATTGAGCCAATAAATTATAAATTGATTAAAAGACTCTTGTTGCTGTTTCAGTCTACTCCAAGTAAAAAAGGACATTAAAAATATGAATAAAAAGCTGATATGAGACATTTATGAGTCATTAAACAATATTCCATTCACACTACAGCCCTTTATTAAGCAGATTTAAAACACAAGTTTCATGGCGAAAATGGGGAACCTCTCTTCACCGCTTTTGAGTTTTTACTTAATGGTAAATAGAAATAAAGAAGCTAAATAAAGAAGAAAAAAAAATTAAGAATTTTTTTAGCTCATGCGATTGTATATGCAATTGTAATATTAATAAAATATTATATATAATTGAAATCAAATTCCATTGATTAATTCGCAACAAACTTCCTACACGGCTACCATGATTTTGTTTCATGGAAAAAAATGTATGGTAAATAAAAAAGACAGACGACTAATTTAAGAAAAAATGTTAGCTTATTGAAGGAAGTGTCATTCATATATCAATAACTTTATTAAATACAACTGAACCCTAATTTCAGTGACTAAAATGGTCAAAATTCTTTCACGGATTTCAGGATTTTGTTTTACAAAAAAGGAAAGAAAAATACATGCCAAATGAAGAAAAAAAGTAATAAGAAATAATTTTAAAAATATATACTAAATTTAGTAAGAAAAATAAGAAACTTATTAAAAAATATAACATTCGCATATCAAGTATTTATTAGACACAACTGAATCTGAATTCTAGTGACTAAAATGGACGCAGTCTGGTCACGATTTCCATTTATCCTTCCATTTTCCTACATAGCAATAAATAATTATTATAAATAAAGGAAAGAAAAACTCATTTAAGTAATTTCTAACTTACTAAATGATGCCACAGTTATCAACCAATAATTTATTATGATGCTAATTGTGAATGAATCCTTAAAAACTTGAAGGTACTGTCTGTATCTTTCTCGAAATAAAATTGAACTCAAAGTCCAGTGATGAACTCGTGACAAGCTTTCGTCATGGTTTGCATGATTTTGTTTCACGAAAAAAAAATGAATATATATATATACTTATAATAAAGCTCAATGTGTGTGTGTGTGTGTGCGTGCGTGTTGGCGCTCTACAGGCCAGACCATTCAACCTACAGCTACCAAATTTGGTACGTGTATACCTTGGAGGCCGGGAATGTGCACCTGGGGGTTATTTTTCGAATTTTTAACTAGAATTTTATTTATTTAAAAATTAAGCGAAATTTTGACGTGTTTCTGCTATAACTTCCGAAAATATTACCGCACAAAAAAGATATTCACATGAAGTTAAAGATCAAAAATTTATCTTTTAAATGATACTAATGTCTTGATCTTAAAATTAAATTTCTATTTTTAATGAATTTTTAAATAAATATTTTAACTATGTTTTTCAATAATTATTTTTGTAAAAAATAAAAATAAAAATTTAGCACGTTTCGCATTCATGGGAAAAAATTGTCTTTTTTCAAAGTGTTGCCATCACATTGATTAAAGCTCCAATTAAAAATAAATCTTTTTGGAAATGAAATCTGCAAAAATATAATTTTCGGCACGCGTTTGTAGGAAATGAAACAAATATGAAATATTTTTTCTAAAAAATAAATTCAAGAAAAATTATTTTATGATCTTTTACACTCTCTATACAGGGTGTTTATTTAGTCCCGGACCCATTTTGATGTTTAATGACTCATAAAATAATGAAGATATAAACAAACTTATGTCATTTATTGATGGAATAACTCATATTTTCCTTTTCAGGTTTGAATATTTTTACTTTTGTAAATATCGTCTGCGCGTGTGGTTAATTTCAGATAATTTCATTTTCCAGTCTAAATATCTGTACTTTTCTAAATATCGTCTGCTTATTCATTGCATTTTTCTCTTTTGTTTTTGGCAACTATTGAAATGTTATGTTTACTTTTGATGCGTTTGTTCTATGTAGTACTTTTGTATGAGATGTTTCATTCGAGCGGATATTAAGGAGAATGCATACACCACAAGAGAAAGCACAGATTTTATGGTGATCATAGAGTTAATTTCCAATCAACTAAATCACTGACTTTTAAGAGTTAATTTCCAGTCACTTAAACTGACTGAATTATGAAATTTTTTTGTAGTTAACATAAGACTTAAATACCGAGCGATTCTGTTTGCAATACTCACATTCAATAATAATAATAATTAATAAATAACAATAAAGATGATAAATAAAATAAAACGCTTGGTTTTTTTAAAAAAAATACCTTAATATTAATTGCAATTTCATCATTTCCACTTTTAATTAAAGTTGAATCTTTACCGGAAATGACAACAAATTAGCAAAATATATATAGTAAATTGAAAGAAACGATCTAAGCAACAGTATAAGTTTGGTATGACTATAAAAATTTGAAGATTAAAAATGTTTTGTTTGAGAATCCTTTAAGAGACCAGTTACTTAAAATATTTCATTGAAAATTGTAGCGAGCGGTAATACTGGCGAACCGGCTGGTCGCCAAAGGCGGCTAGTTTTAAATAAAGAAGACTAATTTAAGAAAAATGTTAGCTTATTAAAGGAAGCGTCATTCATATATCGACTGTTTATTAAATACTATTGAATCTTAACTTCCGTAACTAAAATGGTCGAAGTTCTGTCACGATTTACAGAATTTTGTTTCACAAGAAAAGAAATATATATGCTAAATGAAGAAGAAAGAAAACTGAGTTAAGAAAAATTTTAACTTACTAAGAAATGTAACATTCAACTACCAACCCTTTATTAAATACAACTGAATCGGAATTCTCGTGACTAAAATGGAGACAGTCTGGTCATGATTTCCATTTATCTTACTACATGACAATAAATAATTATTATAAATAAATGAAAGAAAAACTAATTTAAGTAATTTCTAGCATACTAAATGATACTACAATCATTTACCAATAATTTATTAAGGCGCTAATTGTGGAAGAATTCTTAAAAACTTGAAGGTTCTTTGTGTATCTTTCCCGGGTCAATATTTCTTCACCAGTCAAGGAAGTATCGGTAAAACCTTTCCGTTGGAAATGACGAGTTCCCCGGAAAATCGTTAAAATGAGTGCCCGAATTCTAAAGAAATGCGGTTTTCAAAAACTTCCGAGTTTGCAGAGAATCACATTTAGTGTTGACTTTTCGTTAATTAGTTCCTCTTTTTTATGTGTTTGGGGAGATTTGTATAAAAGTGTGTTTTGTTTGTGGTTCGTTAAGATTCTCCAGAAAAATTAGATTCCTGAGAGGTATGTTCGTTAGATGCAATTACAGACTTTTAGATTGTTTGATTAACAGAGGACACGCGGAAAAATACTAAAAGCTCGGTCTGAAACAACAGGAATGAGATAAAAATAAATAAAATAAAAGCGTCGATTTATATTCTGAATAGACAATCGAAATTTTGTTCTTCGAAAATAAGCAAAGCCTTTGTCGGAAAATTATTAATGGGCTTTCCCGATTCAGAATCATCATAAAGTCCGGAAAGATGCTTATTTTGCAACACAGTTTGGATCAGAAGTTCCCAACTTAGAATTCGTAATAACTTAATAGAGTGCCTAATAAAGCTTTTAACTTTCTCATATATGAATTGTAGAGAAAAAATCGCAATCTATCAAAATATTTTGATGATTATGACACTCGGCATCAGTTAGGGTGGTGACCACGCCGTTTTTATACCCATTTAGAATGATGAGAACCTGCTGCTGTACCAGAAATTCCTCATCTCCATATATTAAGTGCACCCAAGTGGATGTCAGTTTACACTAAGTTTTACTTATTACTGGCATGCATATGCGTATGTTCCGTTAATGGGCCTCATGATATTGTTTACATAGCAAGCGATTCGTGCAACGAAAAATATTAGAAACCATTGTTTTAAAGCATGTCCCAAGCCAGCAGTGATTAACGACAAAGGATTGCCATGTGAGCGATATTTTATTGCTAAAGTATGCGGTTTTAAACTAAAGCAACTGAATTGTGAACCCGTCGTCTTTTTCATATTCTTAGACAATGTAGCACCTTTTTTCAGCTCTCAGGCCGAAAATCTCAATTTTCTGAACGTACCACAGGGAATTGAGGAAATGCACAGTAAACTCTCGAAGGTTATAGAAATCCCAGTGTTTCTTTCACCTCTGCCTTTCTGTCAGTAATGAATTCAGTATGTTGTTTTTATGCTTTTTGAAGTATAATGACAAAAACAAAGTACGGATTTTGGACCCCTACCTTTAAACTAACTGGAATCATACTCAAATACAAATCTATTATTTGTACTGAATTAGAGGCCAAATTTTGCTTATTTTAATCATTGAATTTCTAATCCATCGTATTCCTACGTATGAGAATACATAGATAGTCAAGGAAATCTAAAATTAATTCTAAAAATACTGAATATACTACGGTGGGCTCCAGAGACGCCTGTCATTACTAAACTCCTCCCTTCCTTGTGATCGATTAAATATCGGTGGTACATGCTTTGTTCATTAGATAGGCTCACCCTGATGGATTTGGGGAACAAGGGAACTTTCTGAAAGCTCTCAAAATATCCTCTTTGTATCCTCTGAATTATTGTTGTGGACCTTCTAAGAATTATTGCGGTTTTTAAAGGAAGAATTTGCGATTTTTTTTAAATCTTTGTAGGAGAAATTCTGTTATTACAGTATTCTGAGGTACTTGAATTCGAATGTCTTAGGAAAGAGGGTTAAATATATATCAGCATTACCAATTAAATTTGTACCAAATTTTATTTATCCAACTTTCTGCTTTTTTGAATAATTACATTCTTATTTAGGCAGACAGGCAAACGGACAAATATTCGCTTAGTGCATTTTGTCCTAAATAATACAAAAATCTACAAATGTAGCATTCAGATCACATACATCGCAATGCGTTTATGAATTATCGTTATCATACATAGATAGAAAACTTCTAAAGATTTTTTTTTTAATTGAGGAAAGACTAAAACGGAGGGTCGAGTCGTCAAAATTTCGAGGTCAAATCTTTTAATGCTTACTGTACATTCTCTTCGAATGGATGCGTATAATACTTTATTTGGCGAGAAAGGAAAAAGTTGGGATTTATGTTGTATGATACAACAATAATAATAACGTTATAAATGCAGTACTCTTCATATGTATTATTCACAATTTTAGAATTCGTAGCATTCCAAAGTTAAGATATTGTTTAAATTTTGCATAAAACTTTTTTAATGTAATATATGCATGATTTTCCACTTAAAAAAGATAAATAGATGCATTGTAAACAAAGATGCTCCTAATTGAGCGAGAATTCGAAAATGTTCTTTTTGCGTCGGTTATTTTTTTATAATTTCTGTAAGAGCTCTTTCCTCTCCATTTAACTTTCGTTCCGTTTCACCTTGTTTATTTAGAAAACGATTTTTTTTTCGTTCTCAATCTGGAAAATAGTTCTAGTTAGCACAAAAGCGCATAAAAAAGTAAAGACATTCTTTAAGCTGAAATGAAAAAGATCTCTAAACTATTTCGAAGTTTATTGTGAAAAACGTCAACTGAAAAAAGAATCTTTGCGACTTAAAGGTGGCAGACGATATATGAGCAATCGCTTTCCAAGTTTGTTCTTAATAGTTAGAATATTTTTTTACGGAACATTTTCGAACAAAGACGCGGAATTACTTACTGTTTGCTGCACTATTTTCTAAAAATATTTCAGTATATTTTCAACTAGTTTAATACACAGTATTTAGAGCATCTTTTTATAAGACATTCTTTTATAGTGTAAAATAATAATCATTGCAATTGAATTTGATTATCAAGTGATACGGGCCAAAAGAAATCGGGCAAATATTTTTATCAAAGTAATAATTTGAATTTATTGATAGTTTTTTTACAAAATGTTTTTTTTTGTTGTTGTTAGTAGAAAATTTCCAAAAATAATCTTTATAATATACACTCATTCAAGGTAAAGGCAACTGAGTTAAAAAATTTTTTTTGCAAAATTATAAATTTTTTCTACTTACTATTCTTAATGTTTGAGCAGGTTTCTTTATAAAGCATTATTTAGAATTGTGCTTCTAAATCTATTTTTTGGGGAAGTTACATTGATTTTTATATTTGGATCTACATACGTTTTAATGCTTTTTTCTCTCAAATTCAGATCTTTAATAGAATTTCTTACGGAAAACCTCAAATTAAAATCTAATGCTTATTTTTTGTTCAAACTTGATATATTTTCTCAATATTTTCTGCAGTTTTAGAACTAAAAAAAAAGTAATCTATTCATTAGAAGTATTTTAGTTGTTTTAGTGCTTCACAATGAAAAAAAAATTGAAAATTTCATGTTATTTATCAATTGAAAACCAATATTTAAAAGAAGGAATAGAAATACGGCTTATTTATTAGTTCAAGTTCTAGATATATTTCTTAAGCTATCTGCAAAATTGGAAGTAAATCATTTAATAAATTTTTAAACTAAAAGATTTTAACTTTATACCTCTCTTTTTAGACTGAAAAAAAGCCCCTTTTACCATTTTTTAAAATTGTCACTTAACTGGTATATTTTGGTTTCATACGTATTTTTTCAATCTTTTTTTATGCAAATATTCGAAAATAACTATTTTTTAATGTTTTATAAAAAAAATCATGCCAAACTTTCATACCTTAACTTCCGCTAATTAAATTTTAATTTTAGTCGTTTATTAAGTTATACAATGAACTCAACAACAACGAGGAGGGGTCCGTTTCATGCAATACGCATTTACAATTTTGAGAATAAACCTATACACCGCATTTCCATCAATTTAGCTTATTGAATATTTGAGCTTCATAGTCATACTGTTGATGAGACGAGCATGCTTTTCGTATACCAAGATAGCAGACAAAAACGTATTATTTTGATGGGTTTTCTACATATTGAATTTCAACCGTTCTAAATTGAGGACATTTAGTGTTATCTTTTTTACAGACATTCCTAAAACTTATTTTTCGACTGAGAGAAGTCTATATTGGGAAAATTCATTTAAATTTCGAGATCGAATATTTGAGAACTGCAACATTTTTTCTCATTATATTTTGTTTATGTTTGTACGCATGTAATGATATCGCTTAATCTAAATTTAAATCCTAATCTCTATCTTAATTTAGCCCATATTAATTAATTATAAAATATTTTCTTATTTCCTGATACATTTCCTACTTTTTATATAATTAATTCAACACGCGTTCTATAAAGCTGCTGACACCAGCATTTCTCACGCTCCGAGTGAAGGGTTCAAAATCCTTAATGCTTACAGCATTCTTATAAGGATACCCAAGATTCCTTTTCCTAAATTAACACGTGTGGAAAAAAAAAATCCCTACCAAAATTGCATAGGAATATCAATGAAGGGAAAAATTTTGGTCTTTTCTGTTCTTGTTTCACAATGTAGACTAACTTATTTCTTACCATTTTGTACGCAAATTATGAATTCCGTGTTGAAATAAATCGAAGTTTTAAAATTCCAAAAGCTTTGTTTATTTTGCCACGCATTTGTTAAAATATGCTACATATGTATGTAAACATAATTCTTTAAGTAGAATCGTGACCGAAGATACAGAAGACTATGAATTTATAACTCTGTTTTATTCCATCCAGGGAGGCATAATTTATGTACAAGCAGAAGCGACGAGCACATCAACACAGAACGACACAAAAGCGAAATGAGGAAAAGCTAATGAAAAATTTATTCCCGTGATTATATACTGTGAGATTTTGATAGGGATTTCTCTACACGTGTCGACCCACGTAAGGGAATTATAGGGATCTTTTAAAAGAATGTGCTTACCTTGACATTTTTTATCCCTTCACTCACTCTTGTCAATCTCAGCAATTTCATAGAGCTTTTGTTGTTTTAATTAAATAAAAAAGGTGGTATGGGATCAGGAAATAAGAAAACATTTTAGAATGAAGTTAATATGGGCTAAATTAAGCTAAAAATTAGGAAATTAGCTACGTTTAAATTAGATTTTAAAATATCATTAAACACACACACACACATATTATATATATAATCATAGAATAAAAACAGGTTATAAATTTATTTACAATAATATAATTAGAAATATAAATTCGCAGAATAGAAGATAGATTTCGCATGAATTGGGCCATGTTCCAATAGATAGAACTGAAATTTCAATTCTATTAAATATTTGAACTATTAAATAGACCACATCGTATTCGAATTTGTATTATGGAATCATTTTTATATATTTTAAATGTAGTTAATCACTTTCAAAGGAACCAGCAGGAGTGGCCCCATTCTACATTACTTGCACACTGTCCAATAAAATTCTTATACTCCCAACTTCCGCATAAAATTGTGGATATTAGGTAAGATCGGAAATGCCATCAGTGATCAAATTTTTGTTTTGAGACCCACACACGAGATATTTGTGTATCGTAGTATAATTCTTAGTACTTTGTAATCATGTTTAAAGGAAGCCTTTGTAATGGTAAAAGTTCAATTGCTGACTCTTACTTGATCTTTATATCACAATTGGTTACCATATTCAATAATTTTCTGAATTAAAATTAAATAAATTTTCCTCACAGTTTGTAGACATATTCAACAAATTGTTCTTGAAATACCTATAAATGCGGACAAAGTCTCAATACTGTTGCAATTGAAGAACTTGTTCAACTTGTTGATGAAATTGTAAGAAAAATGAATAATTCTGGTATCCCAGGAAATGAATTTGTAATGAGGATATCAACATTGCAACTTAGAAAGATGAATATTAAAACATTCCTGCTCCATTTTCTTTCCTTAAAAGAAAACTTAAAGAACTTCTAGAATAATCAGAAGCTTCAATGGAAGGTTAAGACACATCTCACGTTTCTGATGACAACATTTTCGAAGAATGTGCATATAATCTGATTCACTGATGTGAAAAATGCCTGAATCTTTACGGTGATTACACCGAGAAGTACTGAAAATTAAGATATATCACATCAGTGACAACTTTTTCAAATAAAGCGCATGGAATTGGATCCACCAATATGACAAACCCTGAATCTTTACGGTGATTATGCCGAAAAGTACTGA
>JAPMOR010119471.1:411344-424598 GCA_026543865.1 Argiope aurantia
GTGATTATGCCGAAAAGTACTGAAAATTAGGACACATCTCACTTCATTGACGACATCTTTTTCGAAGAAAATGCATGAAATCTGATCCATCAATTAAATGCCTGAATGTTTAGGGTGATTATGTCCAAAAGTAAATATGGTGGTACATAATATTTGGTAATAAATTCATTTTGTTTTCTATACTCATCTTTATATTTCATAGTAACGGAGTTCGAATTTTCCCTCTTTTTCTCCGAGTAAACACCTTATTAAAACATAAAAACGATAATGAAGCAAGGTAACTGAATTCCAACAGAATGCAAATTATCGAACTGTTATTTTTTTTTAGTAAATAGTTTTTTTTTTCTTTCTGGAAAATGGCCGAATAAAGGAATCCTTAATTCTCCGCTTCCATTCTTGGAAATTCCAGCTTAATATTTCTCTTCCCTATTAACTCACGTTTCATTTTCTTCTCGGTATTTAGATACAAATTTTTCTAATCTAATATTAAAATCCTCTTAGCAAAAAGAATAGGCTTAACAATACCGCATAATTGTTACCGCTCAAAACGGTTAAAAAGATCTCGGATCTTCCACGGTTTACGATTAACTTTTTTACGCATACCGCCATTTCTCGTTCTTTTATAACAATACATTTCCCCCTTCTTATCTTTTAATTTAATTATTCTCGGTAGAATATCGAAATAAAAAGTGCATTTTCAAATAGAAAATTAAATTTTCAAAGAATGGGTTATAAAACCGTCGTTACATTTAAAAATTATATCTAAAAGAAAGAGATAATAGCTTATCTTTATACACGAAAAGATTAAAATATGAAATGGTCTTAATATTAAGTATTTTCCCATTGTTTCTTTAAATAAAATAAGGTGTTTAAGAAATTTAATTATTCTAAATTTTAAACGGTCGTTTATTTCTCTAAATTGTGATTGCACTGAATTTTATTTTTGGTTTTTGATAATTACTTAATGTAATTTTTTAAATATATATTTGATTCTAAAAATTAAAACACTGAATAAGCAACTTTAAAATAATTGAAAAATTATATTCCGTTGCATTATAATAAAATATTATTACAAATCGGGCCTGCAAACATGCAGGTATAAAAATAATTCTATATTCACATTTCATTAAATTTTGGATTTCTGAATGCTTTGCACATAGTATGCATCTGCTTGAATCATTGTGGAATAATTCATATAGAAAGAGGGAAAATTTTTATCATAAAAGAAAAATAGTGAAATATATTTCCTGAATCTTTGGTAATACAAGAAATCAGGCGTGGTATATGTGTGTTTGAATCTTTATTGAGTATTATTTACTATGGAGTGTGGAAGAAATTTTTTATCACAAAAATGATGAACATATTTTATGCATCTAAATGATGAAAACATTTTATGCGTAAAAATCATTCTGCCTAATCATTTAATAAAAAAACTATGATTAAAATATTTTATGCGTAAGAATCATTTTGCATAATCATTTAAGTAAAGATCATGATGAAAATATTTTAAATGTAAAATTTATTCTGCATAATCATTTAGTAATAAACGTGATGAAAACATTTTATGCACGAGAATCATGCGGCATAATTATTTAGTGAAAAAACTATGATGAAAATATTTTATGCTTAAGAATCATTTTGCCTAATTATTTTGTAAAAAAAGATGAAAACATTTTATGCGTGGGAATCATTCTGCATAATTATTTAGTGAAAAATATTTTATGCATAAGAATCATTCTGGATAATCATTCAGTCAAAAGCATGATTATGTAAATATTTTCTCCCTCGCTGTATGAATATGCAATAACGCATGTTATGTATGAGTTTTATTTTTAAACTATTATGTTTACGGCCTGTTCCGAATCACTGTAGAATCATGGTACAATGATTGGTAACCATATTTTATATGATCGGAAATGGTGAAAATATTTTATATGTACGAAACATTCCGGATAATCATCATAAAAAATAATGAAAACACGCTCTTACAATTATTATGGAGTGTTGGATAATCATTTTATCATAGAATCATAGCAGATAATCGCGACATCAAAAATCGATGAAAATACTTTCTCTTTGTAAAAATAAGCAATAACAAGAATATTGCGGAATGTGAATCTCTACAGACAATATTTCCATCTGGAATGTGGAAGAAACATTATCATATAAATCGTATATTTATTTTTGATTGTAAGTACAAGGTGGCCATTTATGATTGCTTCATACATGCAAAATGATTCTTGCCAATTTAAATTTAAAATAGTTTTTTTTATTGCTGCTTCTTAAATTAGGAGTAATTCTTTTATTATTTAAAGTATTGATTACTTTATTTTTGGCTATATATTTTCTTTGACATTAAAATTATCGCTCTTGCAACAGAATTTAATACTCTCTTATTTGGATGTTTTTTTAAATGTCTCATTTAATAAATTGAATTCCATTTCTGCCGGTGTCCTAGCCTAGGGGAAGCGCGTTTTTCCCGTGATCTGGGCGTTCCGGGTTCGCGTCCTGTTTCTGGCATGGTTGCTCTTTCCTCTTTGTTCTATCTATGAAAGAGCACCCCCCCCTCCGTAAAATTGGGTTTTGCAAGCAAGTGCATGAGGGTCATCTTCATTTGAGCTAGAAGTCAGACTTCTGCCCTCGGGTGCTCAGGGTTCTTTGCCCTCAGAAGCTACTGCATTCCCTTTCCATGGCAACAAGGACACGACATCATCAGGAATTCACTTTCTTATTTAATAAGCCGTTCTATCATATATTAGAATCGTTTCTGTTTTGAAGTACTATTAGTTTAAATACATATAAACTATATCGATATTTTAAAATTTTATTAAATGTTTAAATTGTTTTTATTAAATTCATATATTAGATATTTTTTTATTTTGAAAAAATATGCATATAAATGAATTGAAAATAAAACACTGAATCTTCTATTTATTTTATTATTATGTTAATTTCAATACACAACTTCAAATCGAATATAAAGCAACACGGAAGCATTTGTGGTCCTAAGTTTAGAAGAACATAGTCTCCGTTTCTATTATTCAATCATCTACCATAGTCAAAATATTAACTCTGTTACCCTCCAAACATTTATTTCCTCGAGAGCTTTAATCTGTTTATCCCCAATTAGAAACATTAAACACGCACCAATAATCCCTTCCTGCTGCTCAATTGGACATCGCAGACGATGGCCCTCTTCATAATTGCACTCCCGATTGCTAGAAGTATCAACAGTGGCTGCTCAGTTTTCCAGCAGGAACAGCGCCAGCAATCACGCAACCTCTGTAATCAGTTTCAATTCCGAACGCCTCCTGTCTATAAGCGCTAATAACTATTCCAATACGAGGCATAACCTGTAATCTGAAATCGATCTCAGCGGACTCACGTGTTGGCATGAAATTACAGGTTCAGTCTCTGTCCAGACAGGTGGATAGGCGTGTATTATGCATGCCGGATACTTGATGGTAATCTCCGAATCGTAGCAGAAGCCTGGATTGTGTCGGTGGCAGTGAATTGATTCTTAAATGCCTGACTGCTCGAATAAGGGCTTTTAAGTGATGTCAGGAAATGCTGACTTAAATTGCATTTGAATATTAAAATCTTTAAGCTTTACAACGTGACAGATGGTATTGAATTCATAAAGATATAGCCTTGAAACTATGTACCTTTGTAAACTATGTCTGTAAGATTAAGAGTAGTTCTCAATTTAACTTATATTTCAAGTATAGTCAGTAAAGTGTTGGCAACCCTATTAAAAATATTTGATAGCCGATAGTCTAGGTTAGGTTAGGTTATATTAACGTCCCGTTTGAAGCAACACTAGGGCTATTTTGGGACGGACCTCGTAATTTTGAACCGCGGTCAGATGACGAACCGATAGTCTAGGATTAATAAAAATGGAGTGCTACATGATAGAAACGCATGTTTAATACAAGATTTGAATTAAATAAAAAAAAAGCTTTTATTTCTTTATATTATATTTTTATTAAATCGTAAAGTACAAAAGATAAGGTTATGTATGAAATAATGCATAGACCAAAGGGCCTCCATGGCTTTGTTGGCCCTCTTTTGTCCAAATTTTGCATAAATGTGACTGAATTTCATTCATGCAGCGTTGAATTTTCTCCTTCAATGCACTCTTGTTGGAATAGAACTTTGACTTCAAATTATCCCATTGAAAGAAATTCAATGATGTCAGATTACATGATCTAGGGGGCCACTTCTCAAATTTTCGAACTTTAACCGCCAGAATTTCCTTAATTTTTGAAATATTTTTCAACAATGAAAATACGTTGTTTTATCGTGTAATACTTCAATTTTACTAGCCCTAAACTATCGAACTGTCAAATGTTTTAATTGGAATGCCAGCATTTTACCGCACGAATGATAGCAAATTCAAATCTTGAGTTAATTTTGGGGTATCCTTTATAATTTATATGTACTGAGAGTTAAGTACCAAATAATCAAATAATTTCAAGCTAAATACAAGTTAAAATTCTTATGAAATCCAGCATTAGTTATGTATTTTCAATCTTTTGAACAGAAAGTCTGGGTAATACTTACTCGTAAGTTGTTCGAATAATCAGTTTATTGTCAATATTTATTGATCAGATAATCCAGCAAATTATTTATTAGCATAATAGATGGAATGTGACTATTTAACTCTTTTGGTTACATTATCCCCTCTGTAATTAGTTTCGATTTCACGTTACGTTATATTTTTAATCATAAGCAAAGGATGATTTCATAATATGAAGTTAGACTAGAAATATTACCTAAAAAAAAACGATAAATAATTCCTTTTTCCTAAGTGAAAGATCAAATAATTTTCATATAAAGAAAGCATCAAACTTTTATAAGTAAGAATGTTTCTATTCTCATTTTATATAAGATTCTGAATTTAGATTCCGATGTTTTAGTTTGGACCATGGAGATTATTTATTGGATGTTAGCGGACAGTAGAGCCTGCTAACAGAGGAAAAAAATTGAAAATCTATCGATATTCTTAAAATAGTTAAGACAAGAGTTGCTAACAATCTTTAAAACTGTCTGCTAGAGTCAGGCATTTTAGAATCAATTTAATAACACCGATGCAATCCAGCCTTATACTAAGAGTCGAAAATTACCACCAAGTACCCGGCATACATAATACACGTCTCCGCTTCTGTCCGGACTATAATTTCATGCCACACGTAAGTCCGCCACGATCGATTTCAGATTACAGGTTGTGTGCCTCGTATTGGAATAATTATTAGTGCTTATAGAGAGGAGGCGTTCGGGATTGAAACTGATTATAGAGGTTGCGTGATTGCTGGTGCTCTTCCTGCTGGAAAACTGAGCAGCCACTGTTGATACTTCCAGAAATCAGGAGTGCAATTATGAAAGAGGGCATTGTTGCGATGTTCAATTGAGTTGGCGGACGGGATTACAGATGCGCGTTTAATGTTTCTAATTGGGGATAAGCAGATTGAAGCTCTGACGGAAATGTTTGGAGGGAAAATTGAAATGAAATTTCGGTTTCGGTAGACGATGGAATAAAGGAATGATTTTGTTTCTGATTGTGGAAGATAAATTCAAATTGTACAGGATGGCTTCTAATTTGAATTAAGCTTGAGGTTGATCACTAAAATTCAGAATTAATCTAGCTTGAATAATTTAATATTTTCTGGCCCCACATTTCAATTTATTATTTATTCGAATTTATAAATCTCTGTATGCTGAACCCTTTCTGTGTCATCGCGATTTATAAGTAAAATAATTTTATTTCTGGATATTTTGTCGAATTGTAATATATCCTGTACTATATAGTTTACATTTCTAAGCTGTGATAAATGGCGGATTTCCATTTAGGTTGACTAGGTAGTTGCCTAGGGCCGATAGGGAGAAATGATCATAGAGAGGTTGTTTAAATAATATTAAGAGTCTAATATGGCAATAAATTTGTCAAAAGGACAAATTCTATGAATTTTAAAATTATTTGGACTATAATTTCTACTTATATCGAATCATTAAATTAGTTATTAAATTAAAGTATGCAAATAATTAATACTTTACTAGTATACTAGTGAAGTATTAATTATCTAATTAAATTAGTTTAATTTAAGTATGTGATTATTAAATTAGTACATATTTATAATATATTTAATATTCATTTAACTAGTTGTTATTTTCTAGCTTAGTTAATGGCTATTAAGAAAATATGTACTCCCATATCCTTTGAGAATTCTCAGAAAACCTTTCCGCCTCCTAAACGCATCTGTACAAGCATCTGCAATGAACACAGTACTCGCCTCAGGGGGTTCTTTATCCACACTTAATGAATGGGGACGGAAATTTCTCAATGTTAGTCAAGGATTTCGGGCGAAGGCCGTGCATTTCGGTGTAAGGGTATTTGGGGCCTTTCAGTATCGACAGAGTTAAACAATTTTAACAATTACCTCGATTGTTCTATTTTTCTTTTAAGCAAATAAAATGAATCAGTATGTAATTGAATTGTAATGAATGGATTCTCTTCAATCTAATCAGTGATTATTTATGTATGCGACTGAAATGTTATTAATTATATTATATATATAATAACTTCCCTATTTATAAAGGAATATGCTAACACTACTGAATAGAGCGAAACCAAATTGCATTAGCAGACTATAGAAAAAAAGATTTCCGCAAAAGAAGGGGAGGGGAGAGCAGAAAAAAAAATACCAATGCAATAGCTCATATACAAAGTTGAAATTAAGATATTGAATAAACTAAAAAAAATATTTTTAATTGATTTCATACCGTTTGTCTCACTTTCTGTATGCGACGATTTTATCTTGCATATTACATATTTGCAATTTTGCATGATGTATTTTTTGTGCATCCGTGTATTATTGGTTTCGGTGTTCATTCTGATAGCACAAATCTTTTGTTACTATTTTTTTTGTTGACGAATTTGTTTTCTCCGTGCTTTTTACGGTTTGCATATGCTGCCTACATAATTTCTACGGCCTGCACACTTCCATTTCATTCATTAAATTTAGCTGCAAATGCCTCATAACGCAAATGTGATGTGTTATTATATATTCAATCAGAAGTTAACATAATAATTCGCATATTTTCGGTTTAAAAATGAATCGCAACTATTTTAAGTAATTATAACATATACATAAGAATTTTTATAAGCAAATTTTAAAAAAAAATTACAACATTAACTTTATGCAATCACCATTTCAATATAATTCTCCCTCATATGCATGGAGTCCACAATCGTTTTCGCGAACAAATCGTCTATCGACACCAAGTAAATTTCTCATCTAAATTTGGAGTCGTATTCACATTTCCAAAGACAATTAAATTCCAAACTCCACCCAAGTGACAAAAGTAGCAGAGTTCAAATCCCTAATCGAATAAACAAGGAGCCAAACGATTTCAAAATTCTTCCGTTCTCCTGCCCACAGACGACACTTGTTTACAGAGCAGCGCATCCCCTAAAAGAACGATGAAACATCTCTTCGCCACCCCTGTTCCAAAAGCAAATAAATTTCTCGTCAACCCTAAATCCTGCGTGAAAGGCATTGGAAAAATCAGAATCGTTTGGTCCATCCCTCTCTCCACCCCACTGTAATCCCTTCAGCGACGAAGGGAGAGACACAATGCTAAAATAATCGCAGAGGAGGAATTAGCATGTGCTGATTAGGGGCGCTTTGGAGACACTTCATGGAACAAAAGCCTAATGGGGGTGTGGGCCTATTTATAGGCGTTGTCGCGTGGCCCGACCCGCTTCGGCCTCCCACCCTCACCCTCAGAAGAACACAAAGCGAATACCAAAGGAGGGAAGAAAAGAAGGTTTGAGTTGGGAAATCCATGGCAAATTTTTACGACTGCCTTCGCCCCTGGATGGGGGTTGAGTTGGATTACGGAAAGAAGGGATGTTTGGAGTTGAGCTCACTTTTTAGATTGTTTAGAATCTTAGAATCCTGAGATTATTTGTCTTGGAATGTACCTTCAATGGGGTAAAGATTGTAGGAAAAGAATGCGAAGAAAGCGGCTTTCAGACAATTTTAGAAAGAGAAGGTTTAAACTGGAGAATTCTGCGTTCTGGTATATGGTAAGACCATTATTATATGAATTTCAAAAATATGAAAGAAAGCCGTATTATAGTTTAATAAATTAAAATCAATACTATTTTTATTATTTATAATTGCCTGTCTTATTAAAGAATTTTTAAATACACATTTCATAATAATTAACATCATTTTTAAGATTAATACTAATTACATTTATAAAAAAAAATTTCAAGTTGTGACGATATTTCGATTGTACAAAAAGGCGTAGATACAAATTTTTTTCTTGTATAATAATGGTGATACGAAAAATATAAAGACAGTAATTCTCAAACCGATTATTGGAATTTATCACTTACCGAAAAAGAGCCAAGTCAAATTTAAGAATTATGCTACAAATACGTTTTAAAATCAAAAGAATAATAAACTTTGTAAAAAATTAAAATTTTTCAAATATTTTACTTTAAAAATTTAATAAAATAGTATCTAAAAGTATTCGTTTAATATGCTGAAAAAATTTTCAAAAATTAGTTTTTGATTTATAATAAATTGTTTTAAATACTTCAAAACATTAAAATCAAATTTTAATTCAAATTTACTATCAGATGGTACTAATAACATAGTAGCAATGTTTAATTAAATCAATTGATTAAATGATAAATAAGTCCTGAAAATATCAAAATAGTGTATCAATATAAAGGAAAAAAATCACGAAATCTCATATGTTTATTTTGTTATAAGATAAATTGACTTATCTTATATTAACCCTGTCTAGGGCCGTGGAAAGTATGCTTCCGACCAAATTTATCAATCTTTGTATGGAATTATGTAGGTTGGCATAAGTTGTGACAAACTTTTATTAGAAAGACAGAAACTTAGATGCTTCAGTTCTTTATCTCACACAAAATGATGCGTCTTTATTTGTTAATTAATTATTAATTAATCAAATTAACTGAATTAAATTTACCTAATAAGTTAAATGAATACCTTTCCTTATTCTAATTTCAAGCCTAAAAATATTTTAACATAATATGACTAGAAAAAAAATGGCCTTTAAAGAGTTAAAGGATAAATAGACGCCACTGAGAATGAAATAATTCCACAAAAAATTCTACAACATCTGATATTAAAGATAAAATTGATTTCAAAATTCCGTTTTTACAAAGATGTAACAATTAATAAATGAGGTTAATTAAAAGTGTACAGAAAATGTATACCATTTGCATTGTTAATGGAGTTGCTTGAAAATATGGATAGGTGCCTGTATGTGCACTTCTAGTGTCACCTTAACATTTTGTGCGCCCTTGGCTAGAATAATTTGGCATCTCATCAGAATCGTAACGAGAAATTTTAGCGCCCATGGCTGAACGAAAATACTTACCTAATAAAACAATTTACAAGCAAAAAAATCTTCCCTTCAAGGTGTGAATTAGTTGTTCTATGATAAAATTCACATAATTTTGCAAATAAAAATTATAATACAATCAGTAAAATAAACTGTTCAGCTTCTTTGGATTAATGGTACATTTAGGATATGGGCCAATTAGTTCACTAATTGAGACATTCCTATATGCATCCAATTTATATTCTGAATTTTTGAAATTAGCTTGTAATTTTTACTCTTGCAGTTTCTAAGGTGTTTTAATTCGAGGCGTAATCATCCGTGCTTAGTATATGAATTCAGCTTAATTTCTGGTGATACAGCTTAAAATTTCTATTTCTGTGAACAGTTTTCGCTCTTCAGCATCTGATACCAGAGTTAATTTAGTTCTCTTTTGCAAATAATTAATAGTACTGGAATACTGTCAAATTGGAGAGAACTTCTGTTTACATCCGTCAATTCGAATAAATATTCTTAGAGTGCATTTGTGCAATAATTTAATCTGTTAGATGCAAATTTAAGTGATTATCTTTATTCTAAGCAATCATTACCTTATTGCCTATAAGCAATATCATTAGACTTATTACAAAAAAAAAATCATCGATACTATTATTCATCTTTAAATGGCATACCTGAAAAACACACCTTAAACATATAAACATTTAAAATTTAACAATTTTCTTTAACGCATTGTAACTAAAGCTACTAATCAGGATCATTCAAATTATAATCGCAGTTTTTACCATTATTTCAATTGGATGTAATGAAAAGCAGGAGTCGGTACTTGATTTTCCATGTATAATTAAGCCTATGATTAATTTAGATAAAAATAACTTTAACAGTTTCTCAACTTAAATTTTTGTATTATTTATCTTAACTTGTAAAAGTATTTAAAATAAAGACAGTTGAGAGTAGAAAATTTTTATTTAGAACTTAATTCACTCTATATAGTGTGCATAGAGCGATAACTGAATTATATAGATTATATAGAATTAATATTGAGTATGTAGAGAGATTAATGAATTATTCTGTATTGAATATACCTAAAGAATACTTCATTTATAGCATGAATTTATTCTTCATACTTATCAAAATACATCATTTCTGAATCGCTAGATATAAGCTTATACTGCAAGTATAAAAAAATTATCTGAATGGCATGAGGAATTATATTGCTTGAATAAACATTCTGATGAAAAAAAAATACGAAATTAATTTTTTATACAATCCTTGTGTGCTATTAGTCACTCACGTTTTATAAAATATACTAGACAGACTAGCATTTTTAAAGGTTAAATGCCACTCTTCTATGACCAAACTCAACTGAGCTACGAATTTTTGAATTTTTAGGCCAACCAACGCCCCATTTCAAGAAAAATCCTCTAATCCTTATTAGAATCTTTCTTTAGATGACCACTGACATAGTTTAAAATTGTCTAAAATGATAATAAAATTTTATAATTCAGTCACATTTAGCTGCCAAAAATATGGTTGTTCTTTAAAATGTTTGTGTCTCAAGAATATTTCACCAAATTTGACAAACAGGTCAGAGGGAGTGTATAAAGGTTTAGTACTCTAATATTTTCAGCAGCTCAGTTTATTAAATCAAACTGCATAAAATATAACTTTTTACTTGATTTCAAGCATTTTTACAATGAGGTATATGTCTATCTAAAAATTTAGAATTGCATTTGGAAAAGAATAAGTATTCTTTATATCTTGTTTGTTAAATTCTTCGATTCAGTAAGATGGAAACATGTATAATGTCCACGAGAGATTCATAACATTAAAATTCTATAAATATATGCCATGGAGAAAATTTGCGCAGAATTTTTATAATTGTATTTATCTTTCTATATTTTATTTGAAGAATTTAACAAGAATATTATTTTTTTTTAGAATCGTTGTTGAAGCAAGACTTGTTTGAAAAAGAAAGTACAGCGACCTCTTGGAGTGACTAATCTAAAAACTTGCCTTCAAAAGGCGGCATAGAAATTCCTCATAAGAAAGAAGGACCACACAGGAGTTTCTAATCCAAATGTACGAAAAAAAAAATAACTAAGTTCTGTCAGTGTTAAGATACAGCCTGATGTATCATGTGCTAGTGAAGAAACTGCATCATTTGCAATTAAAATAGTAAACAGCAATAAAAAGTGTGTTGTGTCTTACTAATCGTTTCTCACAGATTCATTTTTTCACACTACCATCGTTTAAAACTTCACACGACCGATATGAGTGTCTTACATTAGTTATTAAAGCTTTAAAATGACAATGTTATCATGTTCCAATGAAATTTAAAGGCCATTACGGCCATGAGTAAGAATTCAATTATCGATTCCATGAATAGCATTTATCATTAATAATTAAATGAATATGATTTTTAATCAAAAATATTGATTAAAACAGAAATAAGTTAGTTTCTAATTTAACACATTTAAGGTATCCCGACTATGTTCGGAGGGGATTTAAAAAACAAATATTTTAATGTTTAGATTGTTTTTTAACTAAATAATAAATAAAAGGGAAATTAATTAAATATATATGTAACTCATGAAGAAAGAGAATATATTGATGTAAATTTTAATATTTACAAAAACTAAAATTATTCCAGGATTTTTTTTTCAGTTTTACATTTTTCTTTGCAACATTACATGCGTAACATACCTTGGAATGTAACTAACTATTATCTAAAAATTATATTCAATAATAAAGTTTATGTGAGTAATATATAAAATTTCGGAACTCTTTTCAACAATATTCACATTAAAAAATCATAAATCCGCTTCTAGAGCATGACATTCTGCATGACATAACAAGCACAAATTCTAAATTTCATTAAGATATCTTGTTTTTTTATATATATATATATATATATATATATATATATGACGACACTCGTGCAGTCGAATAATGAAAACACTCCTTCAGAAAATGCATTTAGTTTTTTTTTCTTTTTCGTGTAACTATTTTAAGCCAATTGTTTGCGCAGTAGCTTCTGAGGGTAAAGACCCCTGAGCACCCGAGGGCAGAAGTCTGACTTCTAGCTCACACACACACTCGCTTGCACAATCCCTTTTTACAGGAGGGGGGGGGGCTCATTCATGCACCTTGCAGAGATAACAAACACAAGAAAGAGAACAACCATGTCCGAACCAGGACTAGAACCTGGAGCACCTGGATCACGGAAAAGACGCGCTACCTCTAGGCCAGGACGCCGGCATTTAAAGGTCTTAAATGCTCATAAAAGAACATCATTTACATGTCAATAGTTTGCTATAACCTGGCTTCTATTTAACAGAAACAGAATAAAGATATCATTTGAAACAAATGTGTAATTTTCAAAGCTGTAAAAAAAAACAATCGTATTTTTATTCAAATTTATATTTTAAAATTAGTCGAATAACCCAAGGTCTCATTTAATTATTTTCAGATGACAAAGGAAAAATGAAATCATTAGTATAACGTAAGAAATCAAGTTGTACTAGAGGTTCCAAGCGATTAAATCTCCAGTTTGGGAAAAGAGCCGAGCGTGCTTCATTTATAAGCAAAAATCTCAGTTCCCAGTATGTAATATTTACTACATAAGGATATCAAAATTAAATATTCAATATCAATAAGGAATGGAATTCAATAATAATTCAATAAGGGATAGAATTCTCCCTTTTAATCTGGGTTAGCATGACTATCACAAAATTTATATTTACATGGCAAACATTGTAATATGATAAAAACTGAATTATTCAAAGAACACATACAATCTAATTATATGGGAAATCTTTTGAGATAAGAATTAAATTATCCAAAGAACACATGCAATCTAAATTAATG
>JAPMOR010119471.1:424608-446689 GCA_026543865.1 Argiope aurantia
AATTAATGGTAAACATTTAAGATAAGAATTAAATTATCCAAAGAACATATGCAATCAAACAATTAAAATCATTGGGATTTCAGATCATGTGATGATCAGATGAGACCCCGGATTCATAGTAACTCATAATACACTTAAAAATACAGAAAACTACTTAATTCGAGGAAAGAGCATCGTTTAATCCTCCGACTGTGTAACTTTCAAAAATCAGTAATTAGAGGCGATGTTTGCAAATAAGTTCATATATTTTTCAATCAAAGTGAACTGATACTGTATTTTATCAATAATATGATATAATAAAGATCCGTAATCGTAAAAATAAACGCTCTAAACTGAGAAAAACGCGGAATGCAATAGAAAATGGGCTGACTGTTAATACGCGAAAATCAACCGATAAGCAGCCCAATTGTTATAAAGATTTAAAAATAAATTTATGTTTCACTATCAATTTTTGTGCTATGATTATCTTATAAATATTTCCTCAAGAATTCCCCAAAACGAACATTTATTACAGTATACTTCTTACCATAAATGCAAGCATCGATTTTTTTGATTGGCAATCGTTTGTAATTAAATGAGAATTCTTGATTAAAATATCTATCAATTCACGAAAACATGGATTAAAAACAATTTATTTTTGTATAACGAAGATTGTGCAACTATGCTAACAAGAATTCTCAAAGAAATTCGTTTATTGCAATGTCTTTCATAACAAATTTGCTCAGTTACCACGAATCTAACCATCAATTCTAAGAATGGAAATAGATATTTACCATTTGTAACTAATGAGTACATTTTTGTTTTGTTTTTGTTTCGACAATTCCCCAAGGAATGCAAATAACTCAATTTGAGAACCTTATATTAAGCATTCCATCTTTATCATTAATTGAACTGAATACCAATTCATCGAACCGGAAAAGCCAATGTTGAAGAGTCGTATTTATTATTTATCACTGCGTCAATATTAGTTCATTTTCAATATCTTTGGCTTAAATACCGAAAAACAAATACCATTTCAGAATCAACAGCTTCTCCTAACTACTGATTTCTCTATTCACTCCAACGTGTTCATTCAGCGTTCAATCAACCATTCAGGGACCAAATCACAGCAGAAACTCTTCAATCTCTTTTCTCAATCAATAAAACCCAAAAGGACCGAAAAAGCAAAAGCAAAAGGAGGCTTTCAATCAAATTCTTCTAACTATTGGGTCCCAAGGAGAGATTCGGTCCAGCCTGGGCTAAAAATCAATTCCCTCACCTGGGAAATCAAATTACCAATTCAGCAATATTTCGGACACCCGACCCTAGTTTCAATACTGTGTCAATCGAACCCAAGAAAACGATAATTAGTCGGGACAGTGCATTAATTCTGGCCCTCTTTCAATTACTCGAGCATTTCCCCTAAGTCTCCAGACCCCTTTATGCCGAGGCACCCGAGCGCGTTTATATTAAAAGGGGCAGCATTCTCGGGGTTGGTCGGAATGATTTGAATTTCTATGGAAGGGGTTGTCCTAAGGGATGGCGAGCAAAATTTCGCAGAATGCCAGTCGAGCGTTTGCATGGAAATTGGACGTAAATGGATTGCGATCTGTATTTATCCCTCGACAGATTATATGAGTTTTGACACTTTGATGTCGCCTGGCGATGTTGCGAAAGAGATAAAATGTTTGACTGCGTTGATGAAAATTACGTGGCGGTATTAATATTAGATATGATGAATGGAAAAGTTTTTAATCGTAAAATTTTCAGACATTAAATACACTGCAGAGAAAAAATCCGTAATTTCAATCTTACTCCATTTAGCGTCTTTTCGAA
The DNA here is from genome assembly GCA_026543865.1 of Argiope aurantia. Classification (NCBI taxonomy): domain Eukaryota; kingdom Metazoa; phylum Arthropoda; class Arachnida; order Araneae; family Araneidae; genus Argiope; species Argiope aurantia. The sequence goes on from JAPMOR010119471.1 coordinate 426,424, forward strand.
AGTAGCATTCATAATTTGCCTGCGGTTGCAATCAAATTATAAAAGCATAGCAAAACACGAAAATTTGAAAAAATGACAAATATTTTATCTGTTCATTTAGAAGCTTTGTACACCCACACACCGCCACCCCCAACCACACCCATTCTATTTAAAAAATCTTTTGTTTTAAAATTTTTTTTCGTATTTTAAATTTAAAATTAAAAATATTTTTAAATATTCTGAAAAATGCCCACTTATTAATACGAAATATAAATTACGCATCAAATTTGAAAAGTATGCTTTGAATTTTAATTTCGATGATATGAGTATATGCTCATTGGCTTATTTCTTGGATTAGATTCATTCACAACAGTTTATACCACAAGGTGACGATGCTTCTGCTTCTTCGACGATGCTTCTTCGAAAATTAACTTAAGAACATTTTTGTAAAACTTAAAATAAAAGTTATGTTACCAATAAAAACCATAAAAAATCAGAGCTTAAAGCATTTTTTCAGTTGTCAAATGACGTTCATATTCACACAGATATACGAGTCTAGAACGACTTAATTTATTGAGATGGTGTCTGTTTAGGCAAAGCTATAAATAACAACTCGTATTTTATTTTACCAAGTGCTATATTTCAGTATTTATTACAAGTGAATGTAATAAACGAAGTGAATGACTTGAAACAATATTTTTAAAAAAATATGTGATACAGGAGAAACAATTTCTTTAACTTTCATTCGTTTTAAAAGCACTATTCTGTAAATATTTTTATAAAAATGCATCCAATAACTTATCATTACTATGAAAGCAATTCATACACAAATTTCATTTCATATTAAATCTTTAATTTTAATTACAACTGTCAAAAAGCATTCAAAACTAAGATTGGAGATGTATTGATATATACTGTTCTTTTAAGTATTCTGAGATGACCACTTTTCGACGATTCGATCTCACTAAGGAGTGAGACACGGAGGGATGTGTGCATTTCCGGAATTCACTTTATTGTTACATATAAAAATCTTTCATCTTTCCTCTCACCCCTATTTTGTCGAATTGAACCTATCCTAATGCATGCGGAAGAACGCAGAAAGTTTTAGAATCCGTTGGCAAACTACTTTGTAATTGTTGCAGTTGTTTTTTAACCGATGTTACAATAATAAATGATGCAAACAGAAGTTTCACCTGCTTTGAAAATTACTAAAAGAAAAGGAAGGAAGAGGGTAATTTGTGGGAAAATGTATCAAACTGCTGGAGTAGGTTGATATTTAACCTTCCTTAATTACTTTGCCATTGTATAACTCTTGAAAAAATTGCTTCGATTTTATAACGTCATTTGATTATTTTTTAAAATTATTTGCTGCATCCTTTTCCATTAATACCAAAATTCTTTGCCAATAAAAGAATATCCATTTGCAAATAAAAGAATTGAATTTTACCTTAATTCCTTGTTTTATTTATAAAAGAATGCCTTTTTTTAAGAATGATCTACACAAAAGATATATGTTCCATTTGACATATCAATAAATACATCCCAAATGCACTTTATAGACATTGTTCCTTTTGTTTTACAAGGATGAATTCTAGATACAGAAAGCCTGAAGCCGGAGATACCGATTTTTTGTTTTGTTTTTCTAGAATTTCTAATAATGAAGGAAGATCAGAAATGACAATTCAGTTAATGATTCATTCATCATCTTTTTTTATATACCTGACGTCACATTAGTCAACGTAAAATTATATCGTCACATCAGTTAACCGAGAAATAAACTCGCCGATTTTCTTTTAGAAGAAAATATTTACCATTAATATAATTTGATTCTTCATTTTTAAAAGGGGAAAAAATCTTAAATTAGATTACCAAAATTTGTACCTAGATAGATAAGTCATACAAAATAGGACTAGAATTTCTTAATAGTTTACTCTTTCTTAAACTAAATAGGCATATGGCTTTAATTGTAATTCAAAATAATTGTCAAAAGTTAATAGTCAAATAATATAGAATTAAGAGTTGTTTACACATTTCTCGTTTAAGCGTCATTTCATCACAGTACCGATTCATTTATAACAATTTTAATGATACAACATTTCGTTTATAAGATTCAAAAACTATGCTGCAATACTTTAATTATACGTCATACTTCCACTTACTTACTCAAAATGACCAATTATATGAAATTAAAATTTTATATTTAGTTAAAATTAAGTTCTGTAGATACTAAAATATAATATTGTCATTGATAACACACAAATGCTCAAAATTTTGAACAGCATGCATCAGACAAAAAGTGGGAAATCGACTATAAAATTCGATTCAGACAAACATGATAAAGTCAAAATAAGAACTATACAATTATGAATATCTACACTGTAATTCAAATTAGAAATAAATATTAAATTTAAAAGCAAAAACGAATTAAATATATAAAAAGGAAGGAAAAAAGAATAAAGACTTTATCAACGGTCAGGGATTCAAACCAGGGTTTTATACTTTTGCCCAAGTATTCACCCATCGTGACCGGAAAATCCCAAGAAATTGAGGTTTTTGAAGACAAATATTATCAATAAAGCAAATGGCAATAAATTACACAATAATAGCAAGCAATATATTATATCAAAATCCAAATCTAAGCAAGACCACAGCAAAATAGAATCTGATGACATCACTACAAGTACCATTATCAAAATTTAAAACAAAAAAAAAACCCATCAATAAAATAGAAAAGCAAAGAACATACCAGTTGAATGCAAAAATAATCCAAACGCTTTTATAAAGAAAATTAATCTTTTCACTGCAGATATATCAAATCAAATTAAACTTTCCCGCTCTTAAAGTTGAAAAATGCCTACAATGCTTGGTAAGATGCCTCGTCATCAAACGAAATCAATTGAACAATCACAACGCCATCTATTGAGTTGAAAAAAAAAGAAAAACTAGCAAGCATATGTTTAGTAGCGAAAATATTAGAATATGGGTTAGAAAATAGATAAACATTCTGTTATTAAAACTTCTATATTGCAATAGTCTTTGGGAAAATCATCAAAAGTTAAGTTTTTAATGAGATTGTTTGCTGCTTCAATATGAGAAATTTTGTTATTACAATTTTTTAATCCTTTTAAAATGAGAGAAAATCTAATTTATGACAACCTTAGAGTTTAAGTTAGAATGGTAATTACTAAGTTTAATTACTTTGTGTTGGACATTTGGAAAAGATCCATACAGAAATTTATTTCGGATCCGAACTTTTATGATGTCCTTGTGTTTTTCCACGTCATGATCTCAAGTAAACAAACCGATTCGAACCTGATTTTTATTTTTGCAATTTTCGTGATTTGTGGTTGGCAGCAACTGCAATCCAAATTTGGTCACTATTTAAACTCGCCCGTGTAAGTATTTTTTTTTTGAGAGAGAATATGAGAAGTGGTTTAAGTTCTTCGGTCGAGGTGGAAGAGCAATTAGCTATATGCAACTGGTTTGTTGCTCTTCATTTTAAGTTGGTTTGGTTTCTATCCTTTCATTTAAACGTTAGACAGAGCGGATGAATGGTTCGAATTTGATGATCAAGGTCTGGTAATGTTAGTTTGAACTTTGATTTTAACACTTGGGTATTATTTTGATTGATCCAGTAATGAGCACATTGACTTTATACTTTAAAATCAATAAGATATTTTAAGAAAACTGCTTTCAACTTTATGCCTCCTCGACATAAAATTTTACCGTCAACTTTGCTAAAATTTGGGTGAGTTTACTCCGAGGAATAACAACTTTGAAGATAAAAGAATACTTTGAAGTGTGATGTTTGGATATAAGTTTTTGAAAGCTTGAAGTTACTAAAAATTGCGCACAACAGTCAAGAATTTTTGTTCTTGAAAGAATAATGTACGAGTTTCAGTGGCTTGGTTATTCGGCAACTTTTGCTGCAGTAATTTGTTAAGATTACTGTAGCAAAAATTAAGATGGGATAAAAAAAATTACAAATGTAATAATAAATTACAGCGCGCTTTAAATAAGTACAATATACATATCTTTTAATAGTTTTGAATCGGGAAATATTTACTTTTAAGATAGTTTCTAATCTCACGGTAATAACATAAACATGAAGAAAAAGTATCTTAACTAAAATAACTTCCTCATCTTAACTGAAATTTTTCTCAAACTGAATATCAGTTTTTCACAAAAAGAAATCAGTTTTGACCTTAAAAAAATTTCATCGCTAATAATACATCTCGTTATAATTTCATTTCAAAAAATTTCAATCCTAGGTCGGCAACTTTAAAAGTATAAAAATACCTCCAAAAAAACTTGCAGCGCACGGGCTATTTTATAAAACCAAAAATAATTTACAGTCATGTGAGTAGAAAAATTGTAAAAAAGGGGGGGGGGGAATCCTTGAAAGTTCCGAAATTGATTTACACAAAATCTTTAAAATAATCCTATGCGCAAACAAATTTTTTTATTCGATGGATGGTATAAGCTCTTCTTTAAAAAAAAAGAGAAGAAATTCAACTTTTCCATCAACTCATATCAAAGACTTTAAAACACTGCAATAGATTTTTGCGTGTATTAAAAATTCTTTTCTTCGCGGCAATTTTTTCGACGAACTCTGTCGTCACATACATGAAAGAAAGCCTTTTAAAAGTGGAATTTTGTGCACCATACAAACGTAAGGAAAGTACGAGCACTGTTACTAAAAACATAAAAAAGAAATCTTTAAGTTTTTTTACTGGGAAAAAAACCCACTTCAACTTCTATTTCATTGCTGCAGACGATAACTTGAATATTATGAAAAAAGAATATTCCGTCTTCTAAATACTCGGGCTTTTAAATAAAGTGGAAGAAGGTGGGGTCTTTAAGTACTGCAGGGGGCAGTGAAAACGAAGAAATAGCAAGAATTAAGAAGTTTACGCTAAACGCTGTCTCCAGTTTCTTGATCATTAATTTAAAGTACTTTATCGTTTGGTTGCTTCGGGGAAACGTTTTAAAATTCGAATAATTTCTGACATTTTTCCCTACAAGGTTCTCCTGATTCTTTTCTGAAAATGGTAAAATAATCCCTTCTGTCGAAAAAAAGTTACGAGTTATAAAGATTTAGAGATTAGTTAGTTTTTTAATGAAATGCGAATTCAATTGGAATGAAAATGTGTGTATAAAATGAAATCTACAGTAAAAAAGTGACTATATTTGTTGAAAAGAATATAAAAATTATAAATGCGTGGTTAGGAAATATTAAAAAAAAATTCTAAATCAACTCAAGAAAATAAGATTTCAAAATAGAACTGCAAAACAGAATATTGAAATTTTATTCCGAAACATTTTAAGTATTTTGTATAAATTGGAGTATGTTACAGAATTTGTATTGAACTAATTGAAATAAAAATATTATCATAACCTTGAGCACCTTAATATTTTGAGTTCAAAGAAAACCTTTGAACTCAGATTCAAATTATTCTTTAAATAATCTTTCTTTTCTTTTACTTAATCGATAAATTAAAAAAGGACATTTATTTTGAAAATATGAAATAAAAACCAAGCGATATCCGAATCTGTTTTTTTTAAAATTTATTCCCTTAAACTGTCTATTGTATATTTAATTGTAAAATAATTTTTCTTGCTTTTTTGCATTCTGTATGAATGTCGATTAAATAAAGAAATTTTTAAAAATAACATGAAAATGGAAAAAAAAAATTGGATGTTTAAACAATAGCAGAAGTTTCCGCAATGTATAAATGTATTTCATATTTTTATAGAAGATTAAATTCATTATTACATATATATTATATATATTATAAAGTAGATATATTATAAATATAATATTAGATATTACAAAATATTTAAGATCTAAATCCAGTTAAATTCGAAATTTGATATATATATCTGTAAAATGACAGTGAGATAATATAAACCGAAATTTTAAACCTTAGCGCAACATCTGAAGAATTCGTAATTATTTCAAAGCTTTTCCCATTAAGTTTATATGGGAATAGATTCAATTGAAAGCTAGAAATTCTGTATTTCAAATGCGGTTTCAAAATTAAAGTAGATCTTTTACACTATTTTTTTTCTTTTTGTGTATTATAGGAAGTTTATTTTTAATACTTGGTTTCAAGTAAATTTAAATTCAAAATATTTATTAGTAATTTAAAATATTGAACAACAACAAATATATCAATGCATTAGAATAAAAGAAAAAACGATCATAAGCTTCAAAATTCTTTATCACATGAAAACATGTTTTAGTTTAGGGTTTTTGAAACCTAAAAATGCACGGTCAGAAAATTGGCTATTTATCGCGTTTGAGGCAACAATTTTTCGCTTTTAGATTTATTAGAAAAGGATAAAGAAGGCACATTTGATGACTTATCGCCAAGAAAAAATTACAATTTGGTGCAAATGCTCACCATGCATTTGATTTTCCTATCTGGTCAAAAAAGGGCAGAGTCGCAAGAAGTTGTCGTCCGAAAAAGCACAAAGAAGAAAACGGGAATAATATATTCTTTTAATTTTCAATTTTTCTAGCTGACAAAAATGTTTTAGAGCTCAAACGAGTTTGAGATGAGGGAAAAAAAAACAGTTTTCTAAAAGTTGACGAATGCAGATTACAGTAGTCAAGTGATCATGACCAGTTTAAACTTAATGTTCGAAAAAAAAATGGCTTTGTCATAAAATTTTGGAGCTTTAACAATTTGAGATGGGGAAAAAAAGTTTTGTTTTCTAAACATTGAAGCATGCGTAATTTTATAGTCATGTGATTATTTCAAACCGGTATAAACTGATTAATGACTTAAATTAATTAAAACAATGACTTAAAAAATAACGATGTTTTCTAGTGATAATAACGATCACTAGAAATAACGATCAATAAAATAACGATTTGCGATAGCAGATTTCAATTTAATTATTTTAACGCGATTACTCTGAAGAATAGGAAGTATTTAAATGACCTTAAATATTTTCAAGCTTTTATTTATTAAGATATTAAATGTTTAAGTTTTCGTATTTGCAAAAGGTTTCATCAAATTAATTCTTTATCAAAGGCATTCAACGGAACCATACTTTAAAATTTCAATAAAAATAAAGTCATTGATATTTCCGGATGCAAGAAATAAAAAAACAAATGCTAAATGCTTAAATGCATTGAATTATTGAGGCATATTTAAACGTCCTAATTAAAAAAATTACTGGAAAAATGTACTTTAAAGTTTAAAAGTTTGATTACGAATAGAAAAAAAATGCATAAATCAGATTTTTTAAAAAAAGTTGTTTTTGCAGAAAGCTATTAATTAAAAATTTCCGCTTGTTGGTTTGAAAATTTGATTAATACGGCAATCAAAAGAATATTAATCATGAAATTTAATTTAATGATTAAGCAAAAAAAAATCATGAGCTTCTTTTATTTAAAAATGTGAAATTGTTGGCGACAAAAATTTATCGTTTGGCTTAATTTTCTAGGAGTTTTGGTTACACTTATTAAGAAGCAAGAATTTCAAAATGAAAGGCAGAAAGAAAAAGATAACCGAAAAATAAAATAAAATAAGATTTAAAACAATGAAATAAAAAATGCACATGCTGCTGATATAATTTGCTATTAAAGTTCAAGAATATTAAACATTTATTTATATTTTTTAATCATCTTGTAAGAAGAACAGTTCTATAAATAATAAAAAATATAATAAAGAATATTGTATATAATTAGTTAAATTTGGTTTAAACGATAATTATATACATACGTTGTAATAATATGAGACCTCAAGTGTTAATATATATACATAACGGGAATTACAAATGATATCCTTTTATTATTTATTTATTGATATATTTGAAGTTATATATTTGTTGTTGTTTATCATTAGTTTAGTTAAGAATATTCGCAATGAACTATTCATTGTACTTGGATATTATAAGCGAAATTTGAGCTTCTTATAACAAATGTTATATTTATCATATATCAATTTTGATACGTTTTTTGGAGAAACGACACAACGCACAGGTCAATAAAACCATTTAGAAAATTATGTAATATTTTATTGCAAAAAATTCTTTTGAATAAATTTTATATCTTCTTATCCCAGACAATTGTTTTAAAGAAGAAAAGTATTAATCTTAACCATCAAGCTATATTTGTTTTATACAAATTATAATTTAAAAAAAACGTTTTATTATATTTTTATAAACGAATAATATTTTTAAAAATGATATTAAGCCTAATTAAACATTGCAAATGGCACATTGAAAAAAATATAATTTGAAATGCCGATAATATTCTTATTCAGTTGAAGTAGCAATATTAAAGATAAAACAAAACTCTCTATAATTGGATATCGTTTCTAATTTATAGAAATTAAATGCTTAATTATATGCTGTGTAATTTGTACTAATATTTTTATTTGAATGATCCATGGTATTGCTGAAAACAGAATTTGAAATAAAGTTTATTAAGCAAGTTTAAATTTTGCAGCATAAAAATATTTATAAATTTTCATTTTAATTTTTGAAGATAAAGAATAATAGTAAACCCAATGAGTAATTAACAGATGTTTTATTTGTATATCTAATTCACATAACTGTAATAATATAACACGTTATTACATTGTATCGAATGGGATCCCTCAGCATACTGAAGTTTCCGGTACTAAAGATAACCATCTTAATTCTCTAATCCCCACCCTTTTAACTCTTGAGAAATCGTTTTCTGGCAGAAAATAAACCCTCTCACATCGTAGGAGGTGACGAAATATGACAAACGATAACTTAAGTGCTAGGGTGCTCTAATGTGTTGGGATGGTAAAATGCACAAAACAAGCTGTCATGGTTTTTATTAATTTTTTCCCGATTTTTCATTTACTTCTATATATATAATACACAAAAACAACTTCTTTGCTTGCGATGCATTTCATGGATTTTTTTAAATTTTTTTTTCTCATATTCCACTTCAAGTAATCCGGTCACAGTGAATGTTCTTCTTCATGATCATTCGCACACCCTTCTTCCACCCCCTGTTGAGAGCGAGGATGCACTCTCTCCTCTAAAAGTGTCGTCTGTCGTCTCATTTCTGAAATTCTGAGGCACTTGCAGCTGCCGTTGCATTAAGAGCTGTCAATCAAACGCGTTGCTATGGTGACAGGTCGGACGTTTAAATAACCATTTCGTTCTGCAGTGAATTGCTGTAAACAGAAAAAGGATCAACATTCCTTACAGTAAAAACAATCGCAGTAGCAGAAATTCCTGTGTTAACAATAATGCAAGGAATTTATTTCATAATTTTTAAAAAAAGTGACAAATTTTTGAAAGCAAAAATTGATTTCTTGTTTTCAAATTTATAAAGAAAACAAATGTTTCTTTAATATAGTTCTAAATGTTGCAAACGGCCATAAGGAAAACATGCATCTAATTTCAAACATTTGTTCAACAATTTGTATTTAATTTAAATATATTTATAATAGATATATAATTTTATATTTAAAAATTGTTGTAATACAAAGGATTCTGTAATATAAATAATTCTCTATAAACCAATACACAACTATTAAAGAAAATTTTATTTAATACCGACTAATGCATAATTGATTTATATAATATGCACATGTTAAAAGTTTATTTGAATTTTTTTTTTTAAAGATCTAAGTGATTTTCCAGAAATTACATAAATACATTTCAACATAATTTCATTGCCATGGTGGTGGAAATAAACTTTATAGAAGAAAGATTCAATCAATTTCAGATTTATCCTGTTAAAATATTCTATCTTATCTTTTCGTTTATTCCCCTTTGACTTTTTTTATTTAAATATGATAAGAATTAACCGTAAATAATGCTTTCCCTCAACTTTTACATTTTATTTAATAATTTATATAATTTATAGAAGATGATAACTTTTTAAAAATTCCATATATTTATAAAAAATTTGTTTATAAACTTTTCTAAATTTATAGCTGAGTTCCATATCCATTTAATTAGGAAAACTATTTAGAATTTTTCAGTTGGGAAAAAGACTGTTTTCTTGTTTTGCTTCGAAATAAAAATAATATTTAAAAAAACGATTATATGAAGTATTTTACTTCTAATTTCTTTTTCCTTTCTTCTTCATTTATATACAATATAATTTCAATATAATTATGAAAAATGTTATGGCAATACCTAATTATCCTTAATAATTAATATATTATACGGACGATAGATCTACATTATTATGATTGAAAATAAATTAAAGTTTTTTTGTGTATCACAAAGCAAGTAATTTTTAAATATTGAATTAAATGCGGACAAAATTGTTCACGCATGTATTCAACAACTAATTGTTTTTTTATGATTGCAATAAAAAAATAAATTTGCTATGTGACTTATTTCAGAAATCCCAAGTTTTTCAAAAATAAAAAATATATATCAACTCAAAAAAACAATTTCAAACAATACGTGTCGTTTATTTTACCGAATAGAAAACAAGATTGAATAACTTTTATCTGTTTTAAAACTATTGTCAGTTTACCATAAAACTACGTTTTTGGATAATGTCGCACTGGAATGATTCTTATTGAAAATTTTCTTGTACCATTTCATACAAAGACATATAGGGGTAGTTCATTTTTATCATTTCTTTTAAATGGATCATTGCAAACAACATCAATTAAGGGATACCCATAATTGTGGTGGTTCATTTTTATCATTTCTATTAAATGGATCACTGCAAACAACACCAATTAATAGATACCGTATTGTGGTGGTTCATTTTTATTATTTCTATTAAATGGATTATTGCAAACAATAGAAATTAATAGATAACTTATTTGGTAGTTCATTTTTATCATTTCTATTAAATGGATTGTTGCAAACAACACCAATTAACAGATACCGTATTGTGGTGATTCATTATTATTATTTTTATTAAATGGATTATTGCAAACAACACCAATTAGATACCATATTGTGATGATTCCATTTTCTCTCTATTAAATGGATTATTGCAAACACCACCAATTAATAGATACCATATTGTGGTGATTCATTTCTCTCTCTATTAAATGGATTATTGCAAACAACACCGATTAATAGATACAGTATTAAGATGATTCATTTTCATGATTTCTATTAAATGTATTATTGAAAACAACACCACTTTATAGATAGTTAACGTTTACGATCCGATTTTCAAAATGAAAGTATCTATTGCCCATCCTATATAACCCCCTTGCATACTACTTTTGCGTACAAGACTTTATTCCTCAAAATAGTGAGTGATCAAGAAGAGCACTGCTTAACTTCGCGAATCAGGGTTTAAAGAATCTAGCATCAGATTGCTATCTATTTCGTCTGTGAGCGCAATAATTAAATAATGGGCAGAAAATAACGGTTTGAAATATGGTACATAATTAAAACGCAAATTGTGGTTTTATCAAATATTGGAAGACCAATTTAACAAAATTTGTGGGTAGTTTGTCTATTTTTCTGCACATCTGCATTTAGATATGATAACTCAAGACTCAAAGAACAAGAAGAATTAAATTTATCATATATTATTCTTTTCAAAAATGTAGATATATATCAAATTTTGGATTAAAGCTTAATGTCTATTTCCTGGATTCATGAGCATTGTAGCTTAAGAACTATAAAAACGGTAAATAAAGTTTGGCATGTGGTTTTTTCTCAAAAATTGCAGATTTCTGTTAAATTTCAGTTCAAACTAGAAACAATATTTTTTTTTTCAAATTATATACTCGATTCTCAACAATACTTCACTATTCCTCATTAAGAAATGTAAAACACGTCATAATGTTTTATTGTACTAAGAAGTCAAGAGTCAAGTCTTCTTTTCTCACCTCGATATTTTCAGTAATCTAATAATTAGATTAGATTCAGTAATCCAAATTCTTAAAATTAAATTTCCGACCAAAAATGTTCCAAGCTGGTTCTTTTGCGTCCCAAACCAGCCCTGATAAAAGTGTAAATGCCTAAAAATAGAAAAATAATTCAAATTTTCAAAGTACTTCAAGTTTGCAGCAAATTAACAGGCCATAATCTGTTCCTCTATAATTCTTGTTATATATTGTTTAAATTCTTCATCTTTCATCTCACGCTTATTTTGGTGAATTCACTGGATTCCGCACAAAAGAGCATGAATTATTTTTTTTTGTTTCAGATTATTATATATTTGTTAATGTAAACACTTGTACGGATTATCTGATCATGTGTACTAAGAATTCTACTATTTCGGTAATCTTTAAAATCGTTTCACAACACTTATAAATATGTAAAAATTCTTCACATTCCTTTAAATACATTTTAAAAAGTTAATTAACTTCTCAAACTGTAACTTTTATGATTTTATTGTTCTTTTATTTAACGTTATTGTCCTTTTTTGGTACTAGAATCTTTGTCAACAATTATTGGCAACAAGTAATAACGCTTAAATTCAGTGATTACTGACCTTAAAAATAACAACCATTCATCCAATGAATAAAAAAAAAAATGTAGCATTGTGAAACCTTATGCTCATTACCATAGAATTAAAATTTTAAGCTTCATGAACAAAGTGTATGTGTGCGAACGAGCGTTCTCTCGCTGTTTTCTTTCTTTAAATCTCTAGAAAAAAATTGTTTGATTGAAAGGCCTCAGAATTAAAGCTCAATGGAAATTTCTTAATAAACAAACGAGTCACATTTCAGGACTTCTATTGTGTTTTAACTGAAACATCTATTTAACCTTCGCTCTGAAAACAAAAGACACCTGCTCTCTTATTCGAAGAATGGAACAAGCGTCCGGAAAGGAACTAGTTCACTTTACCGATTCAGTCAATCTTTTTTTCTTGAAAATTTAATTGTTAAAATAGAGAGTTAATGTTTGTGTACAAACGAAGCATTTATAATGCAAGGTAGCGAGTAATGAATGTATAATTGATGCCTAGGATGCTTTAAAAGGCATGTGCGGAATCGCAGTAATCCGTTCATTCTGGAATAAAAGTGAATAAATTGGAAAGTAAAAGATAAAAAAGTAAATAAAGCATGGGGAAAAAAATCAATAGTAAAGCACAATAAATTATATATAATGACGACTGTAGGTAGGGCTGTAAAATCTTTCTTTGTTTTTAATTCGGCAATTTCAAATAAAGTGGAGCTCCAGTTTTCTAAAGTCCAATTATCCATATCGATTTTGAAGAAAAAAGAAAATAAGAAAAATTCCAAATTTGCTAGAAATCTTAAAATTATTAAGCTTTTTAAATCGCAATTAAGTAAATAGTAAAGTATTTGTAGTTATCGATGTTTAATGCTTGTTAAAATTCCTTTTTTTTCTGTCTGGCATCTTTTTTTATCTGAGTTATGTGTGATCATCCGAATTTCGATCTATTTGAATCCTGTCAATTCCCATTTCAATTCGGATAACAGGTATTTCGTTATACAGTAGACTCCTGAGTATCCGGTTCGCGACTATCCGGCCTAGATTTTTCAAAAACTAAAAACTGTAAATTTTGACTCTTATCTTAAGGTTACCTTTTCATATATCTGTATCATTTATCAGTGAAAAATGAAAACAGTTTGAGTAATGTTTTTTTAAAAACTGGGCATACGATTTACGTCGATGTTTTGTTTATGTTTCCTGAATTTAAGTTAGGCATTACAGAATTTATGTTAAAATGTGAGCAGTTTATATCCTTTAACTTATTTTTTTCTCTAATAAACATGCAATGCAGTGCATAAACATATATAAACTATCGGTACAGAGCTTTCTATTTTAAATCGACACATTACCGGCAACTGATTCTATGTTTCACCGGCCCACAGCCACGTTCACATTCTACGTGGCTTAAGATAAATGGGAAATAAGAAGTGAGAAAATACGTATCATAAGAATGAGTTTTGGTATAAATACTTTGTCTTCTGGTATTGATGGGCAAAGAAATGAGTTCAAACAACTCCCTCCTATCCGGCGATTTTGTTATCCGGCCTATTTTCCCGCCACATTAGGCCGGATACTCGGGAGTGTACTGTATATTCTTTAATGACATAAAACTTTTAATCGAAATAAATCTTTATCATTTATAAAAAGAATTTTAACTTATCCTGGTGTATTTGGACTGCCAATCGATATTCTTGCGGCATAAATAAAAGGTTTTTTTTTGCATAGATTTTCCGTAATTAACACTCATTTGTTAATTTATAGTGCGTTCTCAAAAAGTCCCAGATTGAGACGTGGCTAAAATCAAGTGTTTTGCTTTTTTGCATACGAAGTATAGAGAAAGTACTGTGATCGTCAAAAGATTTTAACTCAAGAATTTAAAGAATCTTTCTCGTTTCAGAACTCCTTGTGTTCGCAAAAATATTTTTAGCTTTATGTCTGTCTCTTCCTCTCCTGTATGTGACAAAGATAACTCAGAAATACTTTGATCTAGAGGATAAATTTGGTATACGGTCTTTGCGCCAAATTTGTCAATTTGTATGAAATTTTGAGTGAAATTTATTCATCGGAAGTCTGTATGTCGTCTATTCGAATACATGTTATCATAGTAACTATGCAACTAAGAAATCTAGAAGATAAATATGGTACACAGTTTTAACATCAAAATATGGAACCAAATCCATCAAAAGATTGACTTTCAAGCTATCTTTTCTTTCAGAAGGATGTAAGCGCGATTACTCAAAAATGCAATGATTTTTCGACTACAATCAAAACCAACTTTTCGTCAAATTTGGTCACTCACTTGGAAAAAATGCATCTAAAACATGAATTGGAAGGAATCAGTCGCCAAAAATAATCGCCAAACATCACACGATAACTTCAGTAAAAATGCTAAAATCGCCCCAAAGTTTTATATTTTGTAAATATTGTTTGCCAATGCCATACAAGGCGTTCACTGGCTTTAATAAAATTCACGATTTTATGCAGAAGGTAGGGGGATAGTACCTTTATTAGAGAGTATAGGCAGAAAATATTGGAGATACCATTTCTACTGATAATTTTTAGAATTAATAGCACATATTTAGGTTAAATGTGTGCCGAAAATTTTAAAACTTCAGCCGAATTTTAGGGACATATTTTTTTTATTATTTGTGGATAGAAGCTTTTGAATAAAAATGACTGAAGGTTAAAAGAAATTATTTACAATTTTCCTATCTTAATGTGCAAGAGAAGTATATATTTTGAGGTTTTCTTCGATTAAAATAGATTTTAAGTGTCTTAAAATTCGGTGTCCCGCAACTTTAAAGGACCGGCCATCTTAGGGGGGGGGTGCTGACGATTTAATGCATCTGGACCTATTTTCCCCAGGGACATCAGGAACAAAATACGCCTTTATCTTTTCACTTTTAAAACTATAAGCATGGGTTGATTTAGAAGAGGTATCAAAAAATTTCTGATGGGTGCATAACACAAATTTCAGTACTTCAGGAATAATGGATAATATTATTGCAAAAGACTGCAACAAAAGCTTAGTAGTAAAGCACCCGTCGAACTTCAAATATAACTGAACTTGGTGAGCCGTCTCGGTAATAACTGACGGTTTGCCACGACACCTAATTGACATACTTGGAATGACCAAGTCTGAATTATCAGAGCATCTGTAGGTACAAGGAAAGTTTTCGAGGATCATGCTGTAGAAACAAATGGTGGCATTTCTGAAAACTGGTTATCTCTTTCTGTGGTCCTCAGTTCGATAACTTTTAAAGCAATAAATTTTTTAGTCATTAATACTATACACCATAGGTACTGTGAAAATCAAAAGTCCTGTCCCTACAAAAGTCATCAAATTTACTTGATTTTGAATTCTTTTATTTTATCTTTGAAGAATTATTTTAGGACATTCAAAGTTTTTATTCCCGCCATTCTTCCATTCTTTTTTTTTTTACCACTATTCCATCTCTTTATGGAAGTGGCAGACTCTGATCATATATTATCAAATGATAATATTATAAGGATTGCCTAAATGAAAAGTGGAGTAGTTGAATGTAAAGAATATCTTTATTGGAAATCAAAAGAAATCGCCATGGTCGTTGTAACACAGATCCCATCGTTTTGGTTGCAGGTCTATGACTTTTCTGTAGAAAGATGGTGGTTGATTCTTGAGGAAGTTTTGTTCTGTTTCCTTCACTTTGTCGTCTGATTGCAAACTTGTGCCCTTTAATGTTGTCTCAAGTAGACAAGTGGAAGTCACAAGGTGACAAATCCGGACTGTAGAGAGGGTGCTCCAACATTTTCTAAGGGAAAATTTTAAGGTCGTCTACGTTACACGGGAGAGGTATAAGTCGTCATGGTCAGGGAGAAGGATCACTGGTTGTGTGAGAAGGCCTGGACGTTTACTTTTAATTACTTACTTATTGAATAGATAATGCTTCCTTGGAGTAGGAAATCAATCAATAGTGGTCTATGGCAATCGAAGAATAAGAAACGCTTTGTCCCCATCTAGAATCCTCCATGTATAGTTCGACTTTACTTTAGATCAATAAAATCTACTATGAACAGCTTTCAAAGTTGAATGCCGTAGATGTTGCACAACTCCTACGGTCTTTATATATCTCTTCAGTCTGACCCTAAAGTCATTCTGGAGCAATCGCAAGTGTCCACTTTTCATTTGGGAAACCCTTATATTTTATTTGAATTCATGTTTCAATAAAATTATAAACAAAAAATAATCAGGAAACAATTGTACTGTTATTCTACGCCTTTAAAAGGAATAGTTGAAAATGTGCAATTATATCACATTCTATATTTAGAAACTCATTGATAATATTAACTTTCTAATGGGAACTCCCTATATATTAACATGTAAAGTCGCGTGCATTTCTTAGATATGTTATTGTAAAATATAAATAAGAAGAAAGAAAAGAAAATGTAGCGAAAATTTAAGTCAGCGGCAACGGGTATTTTTGTATTTTTGTAATCTAGATAGACGATTCGAAGAGTTCTATTATCTCCTCTAATTCAAGGACATCACAATATATATTTGAAATGAAATAAAAATAGTGAGCAAATTGAAATTTATTTAACTAGTTCAACATGCTTTTTCATGAATGAATTACAAATTCAGTAAAAATTAAATAAATAAAGGTAGTATTATTTTTTATAATGGAGGTATATAACACGTAGCTAGAATATAAACTAAAGCATTTTTACTTGGAATGTTTGTTGTTTTAGATGTTTAATAACTTTTAAATTTGTAAACAACATCTGTAATATTAAATAATATGAATTCAATATTTACAACACACCAGATTCGGTGGAAACTTTAATACATTTTAAATTAAAAAACAGGAAATATTGCATGATGCATTTTAAACTGAGGATTAAATTACAAACAATAAATTGCATTTAAGTTTTTGTTGATGTTCTTGGTTAAAAAACATTTATTCATAAATCAGGGAATGAATAACTGCGCCATTAGTGGGATTCAAATAAAAATACTTTTAAAAATGCGTTAAGTCATCTTTATTAATTTCATAAAATTTTTAGTGAACACAAACTCAATAGAGATATTTCTTTTGAAATTCATTCCACCGTCGCAGCAAAAAGAAAAAAAAATCGTTTTCTTTAACTTAATGCAAATACATAATTTATTTTTGCTATTATTTTTCATGCAGACGATGTTTGCATTCTTACTTATTCCTATCTTTTTTTTTCTAAACGTGTATTAAGAACATTTTTCTTCCAATTTACCGTTCTAAACGCTTTTCTCCCAGCTTCAAAGTGTTATTTTACCAAACAAAAACAATTTTTATTTTGAGAACTCCTCTTTTCTAAATCTTGATGAAATCATTAGCGTGTAAGAATTGTATGAATGAGAAGTTTTAGAAAAGAGTATTATCTGTCTGTCGTCTTCGCTTTAAAGTTTCAATTTAATGATACTTGACATTAAACGAATACGTACTTTTTTTATTTTGCTTTAATGTATTTTGCATTTTTACTTTCTGAAAGTGAAAAATTCATAATGATTCTTTGAGTCACACGCCCACGTCGGCTTTTTATTTCGTTTCATTGGCATGTTGCCATTCGTGTTTTCGAAATGAGCTGTGAAATTGCGTTCCAAGCTACAATGCTAGATAGCAAAGCAACTTTGAACATAAAAAAAAAGAATTCTATCCTTTCTATTTTATGAACGAACGGAACTTATTTATATGTACACCTTAGTAAGTGAATTGGAATAAAAGTTCACAGATGAAAAAAATATATATAAAGTAAAAAAAAAAAAAATGAGCTCCAAGCTGTTTACTGCTCCTGTCATTGCTGTAGGCGTTTACGGCTAAGATGGAATATTGCATTTCATCTGTGCCAAACCACATAAAAACGGCCGGGAAAGGCTACATGTTGGTGCATATAAAAAATATTACTCTGCAAGGAGATTATTTTGAGCAATGTATCTTTCATATGGTGTATAATGTTTGTTATTTTCATTTTTATCGTACTTGTTTTATTCGTTTAAAAGCTATCTAGAAAGAAGAGTTAGAAACACAAAATCATTAAATACATTGTTTAATACCATGCCATGCATGTCTTGTGTGTTTTTCAGTAACACAAATATTCTATTAAAATCCAGTGATTTTAAAGTAGGATACTTTATGCCAAATTCATTTTTTTAAAAGAATTGTAAATTATATTAATAATATATTAAAATTCATATATATTAAGATTTAAATATATTAATTACTGAATATATATATTTATTGTAACTGAGTATATTAATATTTAACTAAACTGCAATGCATTCACATATAACCTGTGACTAGGGAAGAGAGTCAAAATGACTGCGCTTTATTCATTAGCTCTGATTATCACGTAGTATTTTGTCTTGAATACAATCATCTCCTCAGTAATTTCAAGTTGTTCTTTCAGCAGTATGTGGGCCAAAGTATAAGTATGAAGATATGCATATAACCGAGTGATCTTTTGCAATGTTTTGTTGTTATTTATAGAGTTAGTTGAAATTACTTTTCATTTGAATAATGCAAAATGAATGAAGAAATATTCTTAAAATAATATTTTAGAATATTGTATTCTTCAGTTTTGTTTGTTAAATTCTAACAATTATAAGCATTAGTGTTATTCCGTAATATCTAAACGAAAGAAATACTCATTAAAAGATTGTTTAGGTTTTTCTTATATCTTTTTCTTATATATTACCTTTCCAACATTTAATATTATAACATTTAGCATTTTTACTATTAATATTTTTAGCAACTACATAATTTCCAGAATGTATTGTGTTTCCAAAATATAATTCCAATGCTGTATACAAAAGACAGGAAAAAATAATAATAACAATGGAGTCATTTTGACATCATGTCTCTGACTATGTAAGGAACCCATATCTCCAGTTATGGGTTAAAAAAATAATAATATATTAGTACTCTGCTTTTCAGAATCTCATGAAGATTTTTTTTCTCAACAAAATATAAGTCTGATTCTATTTGGAATTTTGGTTTCCAATACATATTGAATATTGTTTTTATCGTTACTTAATGGATTCTATGATAATCTTTATAAAAATGGATAATTCTACATTATTTATCTGAAATTTTGTAGTATTTTCTAGTTTTTGGCTCATGTGAACATAAAATTCATGTTCTAAATAGTAAAAAATGCTCATTCATAAATGAAATTGCGCTATTTTTTGCAAAGGTGTAAATAGCTACGAACAGTATTCTATAATATTATAATTGTCATAATACGACATATGATGTTACCATTGCTATATTTATTAATAGTAGGATACATTACAAAGTTATTATCGCATGTAAATGGGAATTTGAAACAAATTAGGTAATATAGCAATTTAATACGAAACTCAAATTGTAGATTTGCATCGAATTTTATCAATTTGTCAAAAAAGGAGAGTCAAAATGCATACACTATTCTTTTCAATATATCATTAAAAGCACACGCTATACTGTGGTTATATAAATCATTCACTATATAATAAATTGTCCAAAGTGAGGATACTTCATTGGCTACTACTGGTTATTCACTTCCCTATTCAAAACTTTTTTAAATTTTTTTATTAATAGTATGCCGAGTCTCATGTATTTTTGAGATAAGTTGTTATTCATTTATGAGGTATGTTGTTTGTCATGCATTTTTGGCGTATGTTGTTATGCATTTATGAGGCATGTTGTTTCTCATGAATTTATGAGGTGTTGTTTCTCGTCCATTTTTGCGGTATGTCGTTATGCATTTACAAGATATGTTGTTATGCGTTTATGAGGTATGTTGTTTCTCATGCATTTTTGAGGCATGTTTTTTGTAATATGTTGTTTTTGATGTATTTTTGAGGTATGTTGTTTTGCAGATATGAGGTGTGTTGTTT
>JAPMOR010119471.1:450570-509571 GCA_026543865.1 Argiope aurantia
ACACACACACACACACACACACACACACACACACACACACACACACAACCTCGCATCAGAAAGAACATAGAGCAAAAAAATGTCGGAATTAATCGATGATAAGTGATCAAATTTTTCACGCTAAAAAAACCTCCAAATTCTACAATTTCATGCACAGAAAAAAAATTAAAATACAACAGCATGTTGTTGTTCCGGTGGTACAATTGCTTTCCATGGACCGAATAGTATTTTTCTGACTTTCTACGCATGTCCTGCCTACTGGCCTTTTTATAATTAATTGGCCAAGTGTAGACCCAGCATAACAGCAATAATGGCTGTAATATATTTTCAATTAATGTTTATGAAATAATCGGTACTATAGATTTATTTTTAAAGAAAATTTTGAATGGGATTACATATCTTATGAGAATATTTTCCAAAATTTATTCTACCGTGTAAATTAAGAATCAAGTGTATAAATAGAGAGAGTTCAAATATCGAATAATTTTGCCATCTGACTTTTCCGATGAATTTATGGCTTTCATGCTGCATTTTGAAATGAAACGATTGGATACTTTCAATAGAATCAAACAGCGATAATTTTGTTTACGCATTTTATTTCTACAAGTGTCCATTCAGGAAAATTCGGCAAGGGCGTTTCAAGCATTTCACGCACCAATTGAAAAGCCCCAAGAGGAATGCTTTTCTAAAATGAAATCTTTCATTTCACTTTTGATAGGATTATTTTCAGATCAATAGATTCACATGGATTTAACTCTTAAAATATTAAGGAGAATTATTCTAAAATAGTGAATTTATTAAGCGTATTTTGAATGCTAAATTTGACGCTTCTAATTTTGACTAAGCTAAATTTGACGCTTAGTTTGCTAAATTTGACCTTCTTTTGATCATACTTCTCAATCTTTTAAAATTACAATCACATTTCAAAATTTTAATTGCTGTGGAATAATTATAGTATAGTAAAATTAATTTTGAAAACATACACACATTCTATACTGACACATATAGCTTATTAAACTTGTAGAAAATGCAAATAATGTCACAAAAGTTTGTGCATTTAATGCTGCCGAAATGTAGGCTTTGAAAACTGTTCATGAGTTCAATTTTTCCAGATAGAACCCATTAAAATAGTTCTGAATGAGAAAACCATTTAAATTTAATTTTGTTATCTTAAATCAGTTTAATAACTTTCCTTATTTTAACAGTGTATTTATTATAACTGTAAAATATTTGAATTTTAGATCAAATTGGATTTATATTCACATTAATTTTTACAGGGCTTTTTCTCCTAATTCATAATATTTCAGATCAAAGCCACATACGAATACCCCCCCCCACACACACACACAAGCGCGTAATTACCTGCAGTAGGGAGAATACTGCAAAAAGATACATTTTAGAAAATTGGTTATTTTGAAAAAAGTTAATTGGTTGGACAAAAAAGAATTGCTCTCACTTCGCACTTACTGGTTGCACTAAAGAAACATTAAAAATGGGTTAGTGAGAAATTATTACTACATTTACTATTGCAAACTTTCCTTAGGTGCACGGAATGTCTCTACTTGCCGTTAATAAACAGCCTCAAGATTTAATATCAATCTTTAACAAAGTATCTGGCTTAGTTCTGATATTTAACCATCCGTTTAGGAGTTAGAGAAAATGCTATCGAAAAATATTTTACCTTAAGAAATAATAACTATGTTGAAAAAAGTATATCTTTTTATGATAAATGTCATTTGTAATTTCCAAATTATTTGAAAAGAAAATATGGAAATAGTGAAAAAAATGCATAGTAGTATTTATAAGATGTTTCAAATTCACAGACAAAGAAACTGTTGGATTATAATCAAAGTTTTTATCTTTTTCGACAATGACACATAATGGCAAAAGTCATTGTATGCATATTTAATATATTAACATTTATTTGAATTCTTTAGCCATTTGTTATTATTAAATGTTAGTTATGTCTAGACAGATGCTATGTCTAGATATTAGATTAGATTAGATGTTTGTTATGTGTGGATATTATCGTTTGCATTTTGTTTCAGATCGTTTAAAAATTTTTTTTTGTGTGTCTGGAAATACATTTCGGTGAAAAAAAAGTCGTCTGCTACATAATTATATGCATATATTTATGTGTATATGTATGTAGAAATTTTTTTTAACATTTTAGAGTCGCACAATTTATTGTTATAAACAAATGAACTTTTATAATTGATTAATTTATTCTACATTAAAAAAAGTTGATATATCTAAAAATAATGCTAGACAGCAAAATTAAAAATTCTTTTAGAGCAAAAAAATTATACATTACGATTAATGAATCAAATAAAAAAATCAGATTCATAATTTTTACAAGTAATTTATTGTTAAAAATATCTTTCTTAAAACGCTACATATGACGTCACAAAATATTTAATGATGTGAAACTGGGACTTCAGATTAAAAACTACTACCTTTCACGTTGTTTTCTTTACAATAAAGGTGGATTGATTATAATAGATTCAACATAGCTTCCTAAATAAATGAAAATGCGATATATTTCAAATTATAACAATCCCCTTTTCTTAGTCTTTACATCATATACAAAAACGAGACTCTTAAAGAAAAGAGAATTTTGGAGCAGCATGTTGAATGTTCGCAAAATTTTAATATCTTTAGTAAATACTTTTAACTACTGTGGGTAAAGCTGAGATAACTAAGGGTGATATTTCGAAGTTCTCTCTATTAATACTAAGAAATATGATATTTTAATATGGTTTTAGGCATTCTAAAGATTGTAGAATATCGTGAAAATATCGTAATTATACTGTAGATAATCTTCATCAAATGTTCGTTAGAAATGCGAGACTTCGAAATTTGGCGTAGATTAATTCTCAAGATACGGAGAGATTTCTAGAAAATTCTACTCCACAATTTGCCAGATTATAAAAGGTGAGCTTTTTTTTTGAATTCGGTTTCAGTTTTTGTATATAGTTAAACTTTGCAACTTCTGCTATGTGAGTCCCTAGTGAGTTCTGCGATGTCTGTTATGCATGTATTTTATAGTTCTCTTTGTATTGCTGTTCAGTTTTAAATTATATAAACTCACTTCCACAAACATTTCCGTTCGTGACTTTTCACTGTACATTAAATTATTTGAATCTTAGGAACCTACATATATCACAATTTGTGCCTCTTTCCTTAAATGAAAGAGGGAACACGTTGAAAAAATATAAAACAAGATAATATGAAACTTATATGCAGAATAATATCGCAAAATGTAATATTTCTAGAATGAAATTACATAAAATGACATTAATTCACACTTCATCATTTTATTTTAAACATAAGCACAGATTCAAACATTTAGCTGAACTAATTTTCTTTATGAACACAGAATCTATGGGAAATTTACATAAAATGTGCATTAGAGATTCAATTGTATTGATTTAAATAAGGAAAAAAAAACCCTAATAAAATAGGATTTTGCACAGCAAATAATTGCCTTCGTGCCTTTAGAACGTCTGAAAATTAGCATAAAAATCATTTGTAAACTAAGAAAAACTTATCAATGCGGTCGGTTAATTAAACGTACGAAATAAACTTAGTTTTTATTTTGACTTTTCGGTATATTATTATAGTATAACCTATTTTGTCTAAGGTAGAAAATCAAATATACAATTTTTGACGTTTTTCCATAGAACGGTT
Source organism: Argiope aurantia (assembly GCA_026543865.1). Lineage (NCBI taxonomy): Eukaryota > Metazoa > Arthropoda > Arachnida > Araneae > Araneidae > Argiope > Argiope aurantia. Next base: position 454,261 of record JAPMOR010119471.1, read on the forward strand.
GAATTCAGAATTTTCTATAGATGCTCAATTTAGAAAAATCATGATTATATCTTCATTTCAATTTTCTATATTATTTTCTTTTAGGGTTATATTGCTATTTAGTAGTTATCTGATTGATTTAGTACAAAACTAGGCACATATGTAAAATTTTAGGATAAAATAAACTGGATAAAATAAAAATAAAAACTGGATTTATAAAATAAAATAAATTGAATTTAGAATAAAATAAAATAATAATATTTTTTTATTTTAATTTTTGACTTTAAATATATTAATTAATTGCGTTAAATTTTAACTGTATTCCGTTGGATTGTTGAGTAGTTCTGCTGCAAAGCATAAGGAAGAATCAACCTTACTTAAAATAAATGTATTTGATTCAAAATTAAATAGAGTATCTTCAAATTTAGTGCTAAGTCTGACAGTCAATTTTCGTGCATTCAATTAGATAAATTTTTAAATCATCTTGTTCATGAGCATGCATGATTCCAAAAGTTGAAATTTTTTTAGACACATTACAAATGGGGCGTTTCAAATTTTGGAAGTTCATCAAAAACTCAACCCAGAATTCTCCAGTTAAAAAGATACATTTACTTCATAAAGTTGCAAAACAACTCTTTGTAAGATGAAAAAATCCAGCAGAATTTTCACATTGTATCAGTTTTGAAACTAAGTACTGCAATAAATATCTCGCTCACAGTTTTTAAAATGGTAATGGAAACATATTACTTCCGTTAGTACTCTTTTTTTATGGAATAAATTTCAGAAAAAAAAATTACTGACATTTTTACAAGAATCAAAATATTTAACATTAGTTTTCGTCGCTGAAGCGAATTGCTTGCTTATTACAAGAACTATTATCCTGTAATAAATAAACAATTGCGTTGAAATTTTCTATGAAAGCAGCATTTCGAAATATGACCATGTATAATTCCCGAAATTAATATTTTTGTAAGCTAGAGGGAGTCCAATATACAGAAGTACATCAAAGACTCAACCAAGTAATCACCAGTTGAAACGATACATTTTTTTCATTTACCAGAAAGTTTAAAACTCTTCGTAAGTTGAAAAATACTAGTTGAATTATCACATGGAATCAGTTTTAAAACTAAGTATTGCGAATAAGATTCTACCTATAATTTTTAAAATGGTAATGGAAATATATTATTTCTGTTAGTATTCTTTTATGGAATTTTAAAAAAAATACTGACATTTTTTGTAAAAATTGAAATGTTTAACATTTATTTTCTTCATCGTATTGCTTGTTTATCACAAGAACTATTATCCGGTAATAAATAAACAATTGATCTGAACTTTTCATTGAAAGAAACATTTCGAAGCACTGGAAAAAGCTTCTTATTTCTTGCCTTTGATCACAAAAAGAAAGAAATTCAAAATTCAAAATAAAAAATTGACGAAAAAAATATATCGGATTTTGAGTTAAAATCTGAGACCCATTGGAGGAGACCTTATTTCCTCAACTCCGTAGACCATAATATTTCTATCCCCCCCCGTCTTATAACATACATCCGATTACGTAAAAGAGAAAGTTTTGGCTGCTATAGCAACAGTTGACGTAGGTATGCTGAAGTATACCCAGAAGAAATATTAAAATGCATCATTTGTCTTTTTAGAGCAAAAACTTAAAACGCTTACACAGATCCAGGTTTGTAAAATACAGTTGAAAAGAAAGTCGGAATTTTTTAAATGGAACACTGTATATGTTGTCCGTTATGCATAGAATTTGTAATATTAGAGAATCGTTCGAATTTTCTTTTTTTAAAATGTCTTCAAATGAATCTTGCTAAAGTTGCTTTTTTAAAATGTTTTAAGTAGAATAAAGTTTATTTTTGTCGATGCTGAGGAATTACTTTAAAACGAAGAACACTTTATATTTCTATGTGATAGAAATACGTACCCTGAAACAAAACAGCTGGAACTTAATTGATTTACACAAAATTGTTTACCTACAAATTTCAAAGTATTTTTTATCTCCATTTTTTATAGAAATAGAATGCAATGCTGTCATTATAAAATGATCAGCGAATGATAAACTTCGAATTGCCTATTTTACTGGAAGGAAAAAATATTTCGACGTAATACAACACGTAGTTAAACGTTTGATAGTGCAATGCAACCACAAGGAGTGCCCTCACCTCCAACAAAAACATTTCTCGCATACTTTCTAATAAACTCGCCATGCCAGAGAAGGCCTGTGACAATGGCGTAGAATAGTTACAAATTATTAACTTTTGGCTTGAATTTAGCATTTTTACTGAAACTATTGTGTAATTTTTGGCGATTTTTAGCTATTAATCATTGGCATGCGGTTAATAGTATACGAAAATCCCATTTGTATTTTGGACACGTTTTTCTCAATGGATTGAAACAAAGATTTGACACAAAACTGTGTTTATAGTCATAGAAACTCATGCCTACTTTGATATATTTAAGCGATTGTGTTTTTGAATATTCGCGTTTGCATGTTTCTGAAAGTGCAAACCGACAGACGGTCAACACGTTATTGATTTGGGCTCAAAAATTTGACAACTGTCTGCACTATAGATGTTAAATCCGTGTACCGAATTTTATCCCTCTATATCTCTTCATTTTATAGCCATCGTGTTAACTTATATTCGAACAGTCGCATAGACGGACTTCCTTTGAAATGATTTTACTCAAAACTTGATAGAAATCTGCAAAATTGATGTAAAGACAGCATACCAAATTTCAACCACCAAGATCAAAGTTGTTATTGAGTTATCCTTTTACAGACAGACGGACATTTTCCAAACATTTCTTCTTCGGGCTCAGGAGGTCTTAAAACGTGGAGATTCGTCAACATCTCGAGTTCGAATTTTTGACGAATTGCTGTACTTTCTCTATATTACGTATACAAAAAAAGAAAAAAAACCTAATGATAACGAAAGGAATTAGTCTTCTCGAAATTTTCACAACTTCGCCTTAACAAAAGTATTTATTCGCTCCCTCCTGCGCTTCGAATAAAATTTTTGAAACTTGGGAAAGACTATGAAAACCACAAATCCTCTAATTTTTTTTCAAGAATCCAGCGCTTTAATTTCTGACGTTTATAGTATAGAAAAGAAAACCGTTTATTCATTTTGAACACTTTTCGTTTACCAATATCGAAACTAAAATTTTATACGTAATTATAATTTCAATAACAAAATCATAAATTCAATTTCATTCCTCTAAGTCATTTTGTTTGTTTTTTTATCGCTCACACATGCATGCTATTATATACAACCACAGACCGTCAACCCCTTGGCAGATTTAGTTCAAAATTTTAAAAGAATATTCACTTTCGATGTTGAAACTGTGAATCAGATTTCATCCTTTTAGTGTTTTATATTTTAGAGATATAGTGCTTACGTGCACATGGTCACGTGGAGAGACAAATTTTCTCGAATGAATTTCACATAAATTTTGATACAAAACAATAAATGTGGTGTAAATATTATACCAAATTTCACTAGTCTATCTTAAATAATTTTCTGTTATGTTGTTCATAATCAGACAGGGAGACAGACGCATATAATTTCAAAAATATATTTTTTGGGAGGTTTAAAAGTGGAAATTCGTCAAAATCTCGATTTTTTTTTGACGATTACAATAATCTTTTTATATACAGTTCTTAGAGTTAATTTATGTTTATTTAAATCAATGCTCATGTTTTATTTTGCAACCTATTGCACATCTTTTAGGAAGAAAATAGAAGTAGTTACAACTCGATATGCAATGCAGTCACATTTGTCATGTGATTGTAATATCAAGTATATTGACTTTACTATTTATTTTAAAACTACTTCGTTCTAATCATATCTTTTTATTTTCATATGAATGTGTTAATTGCACATGTGAGCATATTTTAATCACATGCAAATGAATACATTTTCGTATCTAAGTATGAGAATATATCTTATATTTACGTATTGTATTTAATTGTTTGCATTTATTCACACGTAATTATTATACATATTTACACATATATATTAAACGAGAATTTGATATATATGTGTAAGCATTCACGTATACAATTAAATTACATATTATGAATAAAGTTTAATTATTCTGGAAAAGGTTCCATGCAACATAATGCCATGGATGACATGTACCTTATGTGTTATTCCATACATAACCCTATCATGTGTACTTTACGATTCAAAAAAAATATATATAACAATTTAAAGAGAAAAATCTGTGTTTTTTTTAATTTAATTCAAATCTTGCGTTAACACGTCGTTCTGTCATGTAATGCACCCCATTTTTACTCACCCTAAACTATCAGCTGTCAAATTTCTTTTTAAATAGGTTTGCTAATACTTTACTTCACAAATGGTGGCAAATTCAAAATTTGGATTAATTTTGGAACACCATTCAGAGAATAGATTAGTAAAAATATAATTATAAAAATGCATAGAAGATGAGAAAAACTTTATAATTATTGATGGTGAATTATTATCCAATTTTATAAGTCAATTTTTCGACAATTAGGATAGTAGGATTACTGGCAAGTTGGAATTTCAAGAATGTTTTCAGTTCCATTTCTATCCAGCCAGAAGGCTACAGATCACGTTGCTTATTCCAAGCTCCTTTTCTTTGATAATGTCAGGAATTAGTAATGTAATTTAAATGTTCAATTTTGCAATTGTTCAGGTAATCTAAAAGTATTTTTAATTCATGGAAATGCTCACATCTACAAGTCATGCTTATTTCATAAGCATAAAAGTGTACGCAAAGTTGAACAATTACGCTGTATTCCTTGTATGTTCTAAGGAAATGCATTAGTTTACGTATTCTAAGTAAATACACTGGTTTATATGTATAATTTTAAATATTCAAAACACACACAGACATTTCTTTATAAATAATACAATATACCATAACGGTTATTCATAAAACCAAATTTTATCCTAAACACCACAATCTAAAATCAAACTAAAATAAAAATACATTTATTTCCTCAACTACAGACAGATCACTTGAAGTTTTGTTTTAAAGCCTTCCTCTGCAGTTTTATCTTTCTGTTTTACCAAACGGAATCCCATACTCTTTTAAAAATGAACACGTTTTTGAGACACACTCGAGGCTATTTCCCACCCTGCTTGAAAGTATCAGTGTAAGAGAACACAAAAACTCACTCTGGAACTACTAGAAGCTAGAGATAATATTTTCAGCTAGGATGGATAGTTCTTTTTTAATACCTGCGGTAAGAACGTTTTGGAAAGGCATCTTCTTCAGTTTCGGTAACTCCTTTGAACTTTTAAAAGTGGAAAAAGGAGATCAGCATGAATTGAACATTATTGGAAATGTTTCCAAACACTTTTCTTTTACTTGGGTGTTGGGAATTTCGATTGCTGTAAAATTCTTTTATTTTTATTTTGAAGTGAAATATTTGATATAGGGATATAAGTAGAGTAAACTTGGTAAAATTTTCAGCCACCTGAACATTTATTTTATATTAGTCGATAGAAAAATAATTTGAATAAAAAAATATGTTTTTTTTTATCTTAAGTATTTTTAAATCTGCAGTTAACTTTTTTTGAGAAATACGCTTTAAAATAATAAAATGATTAAATATTTAGTGTCATCGGTTCGATTAAGAGCACTAGATCCCAAATCGGACCACCAATTTCTATAAGTAAAACTAAAGCAAACATATTTTTTGATTATACAATTCATGCTAACACATAATGTATGAAAACAAATATGACTTTTTATGTAATCTATTATTTTTTCCTTTCTTTTTCACATGTGATAAGGAAAAACATGTAGCCTTATCTTCTATTCTTTTTAATCCACAATGCAATGTATTAATGCCCTGTTGATTGATTCAATTTTGCATCGATGTAATCCAATTCTAATTTATAAGGACTTCTAGAAATTAGCCATTTTCTAATTAGCCAGTTCTAATTAGGCAACTCTTTGTGATTCAATCTGAATAACTTCTTGACAACCTACACAAAAAAAATCAGTTAAACTTATTTTTAAACTAGTTTAATGATTATTGAAGTTCATTGTATCCATATATTTTTTTCTCTCGTAAGTTATAATAATTTATTTTATTACCTGCCTTCAAATAATATAAAAACTGATAATATTTAAATAAAACATTCAATTAATATCTAAATGTAAGCACCTATTCTTTAAATGCAACGACTTAATACCTTCTCTAAAAAATGATTACATCAACCACATCTGAATGAAGCTGTAATTTATTGTTATTGTTGCGTATCGTTAGATTTCTATTTATTAGTTATCTATTTTATGGCCTAAATCCCTAATTTATGGCCTAATTATCGTTATCTTTACAAATCGCTAAATTACTATCTATAAGAAGCCTATTTCATTGCCAAAATCTCTACTATAGACCAATTGTTGCTAACGATGCTTATCACCTAAGTTGTCATTTATAAGTTGCCTATTTTATGGCCGAAATCTCTACTACTAATAAAAGTGAATGTGTTTGTGTGCGCCGTGCGTGTATTGGAGCTATTTAAGAAAGACTGTTAGACCTGGAGCTACCAAACAGCTATGATTTAGAAAAAGATAACGAATACCTCGAAGTGACTTTTTTTGGAAATTTTTATTACAATTATATTAAATTAAAAATCAAGCAAATTTCTGATCATTTTTCAATTAAATCTGCTTAAATATTACAGCACTAATATAATTTTTACGTCATCAAAAAAGTTAAAAAAAATATATTTTTAACGATACCGTGAAAATGTTCTTGAATTTTAGCAATATTTTAAAATATTTTTTATTTAATTTTCAACAACATATCAAATTAACCGTTTTTATTACTTCATCAGATATTCAAGTGATTTTATTCTATAGCTGAAAACTAAGGATGATGGATTCTGCTTAAAATCTGTGCAATTTACAAACCGAATAAAAAAGTGAAGTCTCATAACCATGAAATTTAGAAGACGGATGAGTCAGGTGTTTAAAATTTTAAGCGCTATGATAATATGGAACTTGAATAGAGCTGCACTAAGGTATAAGTAAATTCTGTTAAACTGTATAGGTAAATTCTAAAACTGTATAAGTAAATTCTATTAAATTAATATTATTTTATTTTTTATCATGTATTTCTGTACTGAAAAATATTTCGTGAAGCAATCAAGAATATTAAGTTCTTCAAAAGAGATTTAATTGAAAGCAAGTCGAATCGAAATCGTAAATAGAATCGAAAATCTCGGCGAACCAGCTGGTGGCTAAAAGTGGCTAGTATTTAATCAAGTTATAGTGTTTATTTAATCGAGTCATTGGTTCAGTGTTCACATTTGGCTATTCCCACCTATGCTATGAGATTTCAAAACTCATAATCCTAAAGCTAATAATAATTAATATAAGTAAGTATATTAAACCTAAATAAATGTAAATTTACAAAAAAATTATAAAAAAATCATTTAGAAATATCAGTTTTATAATTATGATAAAAGAATATTAGTATATGATTTCGAAACATTATTTAAAAGTGCCAGAAAAATATGGTACTGCCGGCGTCCTAGCATAGGAGGAGCGCGTCATCCCCGTGATCTGGGCTTCCCGGGTTCGACGGGACGGTACTGGCATGGTTGTTCTTCTGTGTTCTATCTATGAGGTATGTGAATGTGCCCCCCTGTAAAAAGTTGTTGTGTAAGCGAATGTGATGCATGAAGTAGCTAAGTCGTACTCTTGGCTCTAGTTGGCGCTACTGAAAAAACAAGAGACGCTCACTCAGTTTAAATCGCTGACCGATAACTGTCAGCGGGTTTGTAAAATGTCATAAGTCACAACATAACAACAACAAATATGGAACTAAATGAGTAATAGAAATAAATTTCATAAGTTATGAAATTCAGCTAAATTTTGTAAAGTAATTCCACTTATCTGATCAAAAATAAAAGTACCTATTATTCTCAGAAATCTTCTAAATTGAAAAACCTTATTGTCTGTAAGAACGAAATAATATCTGGTTTCTGTTGAAAAACTGATGCAATAAACTTTCAAACGGAAGAAAAAATATCGTCTGATATTAAATGTAAGATATAAGGTTGTTATTTGAGAAGAATTGTCATTTACTAGTTTAAACTAATTCTTCTTTTTATTAAACATTAGAGAAAACACTCATCTATAAACTATAAACTCAAATAATAATTTCATTTTTGTTCAAAAGATTTATTGCCTGACTAGATTTTTGAAAGATCGTTACCTTATACAGATATTAAAAAAAAATTTATATGAAAAACTTGGTTTATAAAATTTGTTTTAGTTCTACATTTTGCGAATCGAAAAGATTGGGGGAATAAATATTTCTTTAAATCTTATTTACTTACGAAGGGCTGATTACCATTAAGAATGGTCTATGGATGAATTAATAAAATCGAAAGAAATACCAATTTTTCAGTTTAAATCTTTTTAATTTTTTTTTACATTTAACTCTCTAATTTACAGAAGATATAAAAGGAATTTAATAGAAAAATTCAGAAAAAAGTGAAAAATTTTACTTATAAGAGCTATGGTTATATTATTACAAAAAATCTAAAGCAAATTAGTTCGAACAGAAAAATAATTATCTTTAATATCGCATGTACACTCAATTGCAACTTTTAAATGATTTGAAGGACTTTACATTAACAGCGAGCATCAAGAAAGTTAACGAGTCAAAACTTTTATTAAAATATTATTTACATTAATAGTGAGCCCCCAAAAGTTAATGAGTCAAAATTTTTTTATTAAAATATGATTTACATTAAACAGGGAATATCAAGAAAGTTAATGGATCAAACGATTTTATTAAAATATTATTTACATTAACAGCAAGCATCAAAAACGTTAATGAGTCAAAAAATTTTATTAAAATATAATTATATGCTGGCATATAATGTATTAAAAATGCATTGAAAAGTTACAATTTATGAAATGGATTCTCGTGATAAATTTATATTTTAATATATCATACTTCAGAATCTAAACATGCAGATGGATCTATGCGATTTTATTGATCTGAAAGTAATTCAATTAAAGATGAAATGAAAGACTTTATCTTGGAAAAAAACATTTTATCCTTTTCAAGATGCATGAGAAATATTTGAAATGCACTCAGAAAGTTTCCACGAATGGATTCTAAAGAAATAAAATGCATTAATAAGATTATCGTCATTTCATTCAATTGGCAAAATATCAATCTTCTATATTTTGAAAGGCAGTATACCAATAAAAAGTTGGTGAGAAGTCACAGATATGGTATAGGATGATAGATTTACCATCTTTATATGTTGCTTTAGTGAAATTTAGAGTTTTACTTTAATAAAGGCAATTCACGTTATAAACGTAATTATATATGTTATCAAATGTGTATTTCAACCTTTATTAAGATGTGATGCACCTTTAAACCGAAAGTGAAATTAGCAGCGAATTTTAAAATCAAAGTGGAGAACTGAATTCTAAGGTGAAAAAAAAACTCCATTTAAGGAAATAGCTACGTTAAAAAGTCAATATTTTGCAAAATTATAAAATTTTGTAATTTACTATTTTTTATATTTGAGCAGATTTCTTTATAAAGTCTTTAGAATTATGCTTCTAAATCTTTTTTTTTGTGAAGTTACACTGATTTTTATATTTACATTTACATATGTCTGAATGCCATTTTACATCTTTAGATGGTATTTTCTCAAATTTTAATAGTTGATAAAATTTTCTTACGAAAAAACTTCACACATTAAAATATAACGTATATTTTTTGTTGAAATTTGGAATAATAATTTCTCAATATGTTCTAATAAGACTAGACTAAGTAGAGAATAAGTAATTCTATTCATTTAGAAATATTTTACAGTTTTTTTAATTTTTCACAATGTGCAAAAAGTTGAAACTTTCTTGTTATTTATCACTCGGAACCCAATATTTATAGAATGGATAGAAATATAGCTTATTTTTTAGTTCAGGAACAGATAATATATTTATTAAGCTATCTGCAGCATTTAAAGCAAATCATTTGCTAAATCTCTAAACTAGAAGATTTTTGCTTTACATCTCTTTTGAATCAAAAACGTAGCTCTTTTTTTCCTAATTTTTGAAAAACACTTGCCACTTTACTGGAATATTTTAGTTTCATAGATGTTTTTTAAATCTTTTTTTATGCGAGATATTCACAAATATAACTATTTTTTAACGTTTTTTAAGAAATTCAGCCCGCACATATTCACATGCCTTAACAGTTCTCAGTCATTCGAAGATTAGAATCCGGAAAATTGTAGATATGCTTTTAAATTAATAAACAAACATAGAGAAAAACAGTTAGAATTAGAGATCACTTAACAACTTTCTAGCAACTTTCTTCTTAATTAATGTACTATTCCCTTATTCTTTCATGAAAATTGTGGACATTTAATAATCCCATAAACGCTACGGCTGTTCATATTTTATTTTTTAGAGACACGCAAAGGAGCATGCTAGTTTTATACACTGAACTAGCGGGAGTGGTCTCCTAAAAACTTTCTTGAACACTGTCTAATAAAGATATTATTCCAAATGACGTCTTACATGACATTGGCGTGCAATAGTTACGAAATATTAAGCTTTAGCGTGAATTTCGCATTTTTACTGAATCCATCGTGCCAACCTTGGTGACAGTTTTGGTGATTATCCCTGGAATGCTCACAATAGTATTCGAAAATAGAATTAGAATTTCAGAGACGTTTTTTCAATCGATTGAAGCAAACATTTGACACAAAATTACATTTGTAGTCGAAAAATTCCATACAAATTCAAATTTTATATGTGTAACTTATTAAATTTTTGAGATACCGCTTTTACACTTTTCTAAAAGCGCAGACCGACAGACGGTCAACTCCTTGTTAGGTTTGACTCGAAAAGTGTCTATAACACAGATGTTAAGTCTATGAATCGAATTTCATCTCCTTAGATCTCTTTATTTTGTAGTTATCATGTTAAATTATATACTAACAGACGGACTTAATTTAAACAAAGTTTACTCAAATTTTGACAGAAATCTAAAAATTTGGTATAAAGATCGTATACCAAATTTCAACTATCTATCTCAAAGCATTTTAAATTTATCTTTGTCACTGTATGATGGGTAGACAGACAGACGGACATTTTCCAAAAACGTGTTTATCAAACCCAGGGACGACAAAAAATCTGGAGAATCGTCAAAATCTCTAGTTCCAATTTTTTGACGATTACTATGCTTTTCCTACTCTGCATATACGATAAAGTAAAAAAAGAACTGAGTATGTATTTCGGAAGTCTTTTAGCGAACTGGCTAATACAAAAAAATGTATCAATAAGAAGACTACATGTCAAAATTTTATCTATCAAAATAATTGCGTTTCTGAGTTATCACGTTTACAAGTGTGAAAATGTACAGATCGATTAAACGGTTAATCTTTACACTGACTTCGCTCAAACTTTGAAATTGACTTATATTTAAAATATTAAAATTCTGTGTCAAATTTTATCTATCTTAGCTAATTGCGTTTTATAGTTATTGTCTTCACTTCTTCATTGTCTTCAGACAGGCATATTTTTCGGGAAAAGATTTTGTTCGAAATTTGATAGAAATATAATTAATTGGTCTATAAAACCACAAATCAAATTTTTTCCGCCTAGCTTAAATCGTGTTTGAGTTCTCGTGTTGGTAGATAGAAATTTAAATTTCCAAAAATGTTTTTCATAATTGAAGGAAGTCTAAAATATAAAGATTTGTCAAAATAGCAAGTTCAATTTTTTTTGTCATATACGATAATTTCACTTTATATTACTTCGTATATGAGATAGAAAAAATACTATGATTAATAATTTCAGTAAAACCAATTAAATATGCTATACAATTAAAAAAACCAATGTAAATTAAAATAAACTGATTTTAATAAATATAAATAAATAATGCTAATTTAACAAGCATAGCAAAGCTAACAATAAGAATCTAGTTTAATGAAAGTTCAAATGTAGGAACTAAACTTTAATAGTACCTTCGATAATATAGGGCAAAAATAATCGAAAACAGCAAAGGAAAATGGTCTTCAACTGTGAGAGGATAAGGTTAAATGTTCAATGAGTACTGTATTGAAATTGGACAGTTACAATTTCAGTGAATAAAGTCAACGTGACTTGAATTCAATGAAATGGGCATTTTTTGTTCATCTCCTTTTATCATTCAATTATTTTATAATTCAATCAATGCAAATTAATTGTTCGGTTAAAATTTGATTTATACACACACACACATACACACACGCATATAAAGCAGGTCATTGCTATATATATATATATATATATATATATATATATATATATATAATATAAAGCTGGTCATTGCTTTAAATAAGTATTTAAATTTGGAGAAAATCACAATTAATCGTTAGAATCTACACTCAGAAATTTTCATTTTTGCAGCAAAAGTGCAAGTTATTTGAAAAACTTTAAATTAAACATCTATAAGTTAATGAATATTTCTTTTTATCCAAGAATTGAGTTTAGAAATATATCAAAGTAGCAACTCAAATTTGCTGGGAAATAGTTAACCTTTAGATATTGCGCTCGCAATTCAAATGATGCATGTATAAACATGTATCTTTCCTGAACGTTTGAAATGGAATCATGTCAGTTCACTTCTGAATTTCTTCCTATTCCGTTTCGTATAGATTCCGAAAGCGATAATTTCGAGGACATCAGACTGTTGCCAACGATGTCAAGTAAAAACCTCTTACACGTGCGCATCAAAGAAAACTTTATATCGATTATTCTAATCAAGTCATGAAATCTTTATTTTTTTTATCTTTTGCTACTTCTTCTTCTTATGCTTTTTCTTTTCCAGAATTCAAAATGAGATTTCAACTCCACTTAGCTGGAAAAGCATCACAGTGAAGGGTTTTTTGAGAGCATGTAAAAAAGAAGAAAGTACTGAAAAAAAATATTTTTGCGAAGAATAAAGAATAAAGCAGAGAAAACTAGCCCGAAACGGAGGAGGAATAATATCGTTTGGTACATTTTTCATTCATTACATATTTAATGAGTTACTGAAATGATACTGCCGAATACTGGACTATTTCATTTTTTCGATTGATTTAAAGTTCTGAAATGCTGGTTGGTTTCTTTTTAAAATATATTTCATAAGTGAAGATTTGAAAAATTATAGAGCATTCAGTACGTAAGGCAGATTTCTAACTAATCCAGTAATATGCCGTAAAACTCATCAACTAACGGAATGCAGGATATGTAATATAATCTAAAACTCCACCGACTGACTTAGCTTCTAATAGTGATCGGACATGTAAAGAGAAACATTGCTGCTATAAAATAATGGAGTCACAAATAAAAAGGATACCACTATTTAAGTCAATGGAATAACAATCGTCTGAAAACTATTAAAAATGAGTTACAATAAAATATATTACAACAAATGTAGAAATACCATTTAATATGATAAACAGGAGGACTTGTTCTACTAAATTTATCATTAGAAATATATTTTCTAGGATCAGGGCAGAAGTCCTACATGAAATGTGAACTTGTACACAATTAGTTTATCATTCGTCTAAGATCAAATGAAATATATTTTAACGTTGTTTTCTGTTGCAAAAATATTGAATCATCATTAAATCATGAATTTAAAAACATTCTCATATAATATATTATATGAGAATATATAATATATTATATTTCATATAATATATTATAATATATCCATATAATAATTATATATCATTATTATAGAAAGATATTATAAGAAATATTTATAAGAAAGATATGAGAGATAATATATTATATCTCATATAATATATTATATCATTAAAAACATTCTCATTTGTCCATACAAGTTTCGAACTTATAAACCCTTGATCTCTCCAACCAGTTAATCACCGCGCCGATAGAATTAATTAATGGATATCTTTAATGAGTTTTATATGCATTTCAATTAAAGGGCTGGAGTATCCAAGAAAGAATGTATACAACTGACTAGTGGTTCCGTAACATTTTTTTGTAGTGGTGATGGGACGAAGGCTTGGGAACTTGTTTTTTTCTAGACATTTTCAAAATAATTCAATTTTTTTTTTGTAATTTCACTTAATTGAAGAAGGTAACGCGCATAAAATTTTTCAAATTAAAACCCAGAACAGTTTTAAATATTAGAATATTATTCTTCCAACTTTTGGCAAGTTTTATGTTATGTTGTTTTATAATTCTAAGAAAATACCTTGTTTAAATAAAATGTGGTCATATTATTAAATATTATTTAGATTGTTGTAGTATAGCTCTGTAAGTTTTGTTATTGCACTCGGTATTGTTAAGATTCTCTGATATTACTTCACTGCAAAGTTGGTCACATAGTAAGGAAGAGAGTCTTGCAAACATTTTAAAGGGTATTGGATGGATGCCATGCCAATGATACCCGCATATTGTGAGAAAATTGGCGACTATTTGGTGACTTGACGAGGAGTTTGGCGGCAATTATAAAGACTGCCGTATATATAAGAATTGCTTCTATATCCCTATTAAGAGTTGAATTTCGATAATCCTTCAAGAAGCCTGTATACCCTGTCATGGAGAATCTAAAAACGTGATAAAACTAAAATGAGTCAGTCGAGTATATTTGGAGTGTTGATCGCAAAATTGAAACATGTTTCCATTGTGCTTTTGTTTAGTTAAAACTTTTCTGTTTACATGCTTGCTGTTGATTTTAGCAAGTGTTATATTTGTACCAGTATCTATATTTTTACTAGATAAATTTCCATAGCAGCATCAGTTTTAAATTCGTTTTTTTTTCGTACTGAAAATTCTGTCACTTATTGTCTTGCAAATGATCCACAAGTTAGTGTTTTGTTATTTCAGTTTATCAAGAACTGCTTATTTATGTATATAAAATTATTAACGATGAAAATATCTGATTATGGGAGATGGAAATGGGAATAGGTAGGAGGAGAGTCCAGAGACTTGCAGACCTAAGAGTTAATGAACGCCGTAAAGCGACACTATCTATACAATATATAACAAATCATTATTTAATGATGAAATACTTCAATATACAAATCATACAAAGAACACCCATCATCATTATAGCCGTTAATAATATAATATTGCTTATACATTGATAAATCAAGATACAAATATATATTCATAATGGAATATATATTTGAATAAATGTAATTAGATTGACGCCGAATACATGTTTACTTACATATTGCACAAATAGTTTGAGGATACTTAGGGAATTAGGGAACTTAGGAAATCGCAATAATTTGTTAGCATTATTAAATACCGAACAAACTGAATATATTTACATTTTTGTATTAGTACCACTTTAGAATAGAGATCATTAAATTGAAGATATGTTTCTATAAAAGCGTATGTAGCGTTCTTACAAGATGTTTTTAAATGTAATTACTGCTTTGTATAGGTGGAAATTGAATTAATCTTATGAATTAAACTGATTTTGTAAACATCACGAAAAAGAATGAGACAGTGAATATTCTTAAAACAACAACATATTTATATACGCCGAAAAGTAGTGCAATGCCAAAAATAGCGAATAATTCAAATTATGTTTTAACTTATTGAAAACTTTACTGATTAAGTTGAGTTAATTTGGTTTTTAAATGCTTTTAACCTTTTGATATGCGAAGTATATAAATAGAAAGTATTGTAATCGTTAAAAAAAATTCTGAATAACGATTTTATTGAATCTCCATGCCTAAGACTTTTCTAAGATTGAAAGCAAAACAAATGTTTAAAAATATTCTATCAGTATATTTAATTAATTACTTGCAATGTAAATCTAAAACACACAGATCTAAATGGTGGAAATTATATATCATCTTTAAGTCAAAAGTTTAAAATTCTATAAATTTGCATAGATACATGTGAACTTAGTAACTTAATTAACAAAAACTATTTAAGTGTTATTATTAGAATCGCAAATCTATATCGAATTATAGTTAAAATCTGCAAACGAGTTTATTCATTCTGCAAACGATTCTGTTAATTCTTGCGAATGTAAATGCAATAACTCAAAAATTCAACAAGTTTAAAGAATGAATTTTAGGATACCTTTTTTTTTCACAATTCTTTTTCATATTTTTTGTTTATATGGATTGTATATCGATTATATTTTTTGGATATTTAGTTATATGAGTTTTGAACGTAATTTCTCATCAATTATATTTAATATGCAATTTTCGTACCAAAAATGGAGAATTATATCAAAATTTGGAATTTCCGAAGGTGTTTTAACTTTACGACCAAGATCAAATCAAAAGACACGCTCTGTTTGAATTTATAAGAAAGCTTTGGGAAGAAAATTTCCTTTATCTGTGAAATAATATTTACTTCAAAATAAGATTAAGACGAAAACAGTTTTAAATAAAAAAAAATAAAAACTTTTGTCACAGCATTTAGATCTCATTTGAATGACTGAATTAGCAGATAGCGGGTCAACAATAACATTGCACTGTTTTGGTGTAGCTAGTTTCTATATTTTGGTATATTGGTGTGCTTGATTTTAAAGAGTATTCAAGATCCTTTTTTTCAAGAATGCTTTAATTGATTTTCACGACAAACCAAAAGAAATTTATATCTAACAATTCTAACCAAGTCTTGAAAATTTCACTTAGCTTATTATGATTCATCACTATGATTGCACAATCATAATTTTCACAAATGCTTTGATTGATTTTCATAACAAACTAAAAGAAATTTATATCTAACAATGCTAACCAAGTCTTGAAAATTTCGCTTAGTGCAATCATAGTGAAAGTGCTATAATTGTATTTAGGTAGTTTCTTAGTGCCGTATTATGTATTAGAATTTGTTAACTGAAAATGATAGAATCATATTTAGCAAAAATAAATTTATCTAACGCTTGAATAAAGAAAAACGGGTTTCAAGGTACTACTAGGGCAAATGATAATTTTTGAAAGAAAAATGTCGGTAAAGAGTTATTTTTAATAAACGATATTAAAAGGAAAATTAATAAATTTTACATTAATGATGATTAAAGAAAATAAGCATGATTAATTTATGAGCACAATCTAATTTTAATAAATAAAATAATAATAATAATAACTAATGGAATTAAATAAGTAATATCAATAGACAATCTATATAGAGCCTTTTAAATGCAACAAGTATACTACTGAAGTTTTGTTGTTCAAATATTACAACTAAAAGCTTTTCCGGAAAAATGAGAAATTAATATTACTCCTTAGGATTGAACACATTGTCCAGCAGTTGTTAACCTGTGCTAATTTATATTTATAAAGTAGGAATTTCGTAAACGATTTTTCCCCTCATTTACTGTTGTGTCAAAGTCTTGAAATTTTGTGCATTTATGTATTCTGAATGATTAAATCTGTTTTAATATTTTTAGAACTTACTTAAAATATAATTAATACATTCAATTTAATTTTGATACAACAAAAATGGCATCACCTGGCAACAAATCTGAGAAAAAATGACTTTTTAAGAATTTGCATTATTTATAATGGAAATTATAGATAAAAAGCTAAAAATTTATATATTAATACACAAATGGAAATATGTTTTTGAAACTGATTTTATTAAATTAATTGTTTCCTTTCTTTTATAAATAAGAACTTGCTTGTGAAAAGAATTACACGGTTATTACACAATATTTAAAAATTATAGAACCATAAATTTCATCAAGATGATAACTCAAATAGTAAATGCAACAAAACAATACACATAAATATGATAAAATATTTAGTCTGTCATGGTTAATCGCTGACTATATATCAATACACATGCCATAAAAGTAGTTTATTTATTATCATGATTTACTTCTTACGTTTTCTTTAAACGGTTAAGATTTGTAGTTTACGCTTAATCTTTCAAAGAATTCATTTTATATTTATTACGATTACATACATTTGAACATTGCAATCCATGAAAATACAACAATATTAGAGAAATCATCTATTTTATCCTCTGTATTATTTTATAAAATAAATTATCTGTGTAAGAATTATTGCTGGAATTGTGGCTTCCGATTTATAACAAAAAGAAGTAGGGGAAAATCACTATTGAAGATCAACCTTAATAAGATTATCAACGCTTGCAAGAAAAAGGTTTTGGAGAAATTGATTTACTCTTATGTTCTATTGTTAAAGCTTCGAACATGAGAAGGGATTTTTTTTTCAATGAGATCATGTGTTTTAACTTGGCAAGAAAATATGTTTCTGATTTTCATACAGCTCTAAAAATTTGGTTTCCAATACAAAAATATATTATTTTTTTTATCACTGAATTTCTTCGAAATTTTTTGCATTGAATATTATATTTTTATTTAGAACAGAATTCATCACAATGCATTTTAAAAATATGTTTTTCATTTTCATAAAGCTATAAAAACTTGACTTTCAATACAATTTTTTTTTATTACCGAATTTCTTCGAAATTTTTCGCATAATGCTGAATGTTTTATTTTTATTTAGAGAAGAATACATCGCATTGCATTTTCAAAATATGTTTTTGATTTTCCTACAACCCTAAAAACGTGGCATACATTCCAAAATAAATAAGTATTGTTTTCTTTATCTAATTTTTTCGCATTAAATATTTTATTTCCATTTATAGAAGAAAACATCAATGTACATTTTAAAAAAGATATTAGAATTAGGTTATGCTAGAAAATGTAACTACCGATACAAAATAAAAAGAAAATAATTTTAAAACGTCGTTTGTGTTTTTTTCCTTGTATTCTGACAATAACATAACTCGCACAGTTTTCCAAAAAGGAGTATTTGCTTTTGCAATTTTGGAAGTCTTACAACAATCAATTTTATAAAGACAATTTCGTTATACTATTTTAACAAAATATAACAATACGAACTGCCAGATCAATTTCAAAAAATGCTTTTATTATTCTTTGTCATCTGTCATTTTTGGATAAAAATATTATTTATATATTCTTCGAGTTGTAATAGCACCTGGTTCGAAATCTTCTTCCATCAATCTCTGTGATTTATGCAGCTTTTCATAGAGCACTTTCATAGTATTATAGGTCTCATACCAAAGTTCCGTATGGAATGTCGTTGAAGTTTTTTAGAACATCGGCCCAAGTGTCATTCCCATCATTTCAAAAGGGTTCCAAATTAAGGGATTTGTTCCAAAATAAACTACCAATAATCTGTAAACAGATAGTAAATTCAACTAAGCTGTATGCAATTCGTTCTTTAAAAAAATTTGTCTTTAAAAAAATTCTGGACAATCAGTATCACAAATTTGTACGAATTTCATTCATAAGTACTTGATGCAGACTCACGTGATACGTGCCAAATGCCCTTCAAATTCGTCTTTTATTTTCAGAACGTTTTAGTATTCTAAGCAAGAACGATGGTCAAAGGACAGCGCAAGAGGACGAAATATTGTTAGATGTCAGATGATATGAGAAGTCACATGACTTTGACGTCACGGGTGCTTCATCGAATATTAATAACTCCGAAAAGCAAAAAAATGCTTCCATTTTTGGTTGAATTGAACCCAATTTAAATAGAAATAAATAAAGTATGTTGGCATCCCATATATAGAGAGAAGAGTTAAAATATACTCTTGTCTCTACTATTAAAGAAGTATGTGTATATGAGTGTATATATTTTGATATCCTACAAGACAGATGTTTGGTCGATAGCTATCGAATTTGGTACAGATATTATTTGGAGAGCGAGAATGCGCATGTCGTAGCACATTCCCTTTTTGAAGTTCTAATTAATTTAAATTAAGAGTCAGTTAGCGTTTTTTCATTATCTCCCGTAAATATTATTGCACAAAACTAAATTTATTCTACTCTTTTATAATAATGTATTTAAATAATTACATTATCATATACTTATTTAAATAAATTATTATAAAATTATAAAAAATAAATGTATTTATTCATATAATTATATAATAATTCTAATAAATATTATACTTTTATTATAATACTTTTAATATATTTTATTATACTTTTTATTATGATTTTTATTATACTGTTTTAAAATTAAAAACACTCACTTTAATGCAATCATTCTTTAGGGTCAATTTAGTTGGTACGATTTTTTTTCTAAATTTTGTCAATTATTGATTTTTAATTAAATTTTTTGATATAAATGATATGGCAATCGCATTGAAATTGAAACCGTTTTCATTGATTCATCAAAATTAAATGGAGATTGCTGTTTTTTATTGTTATAACCTAAAGGAAAGAAGTTTTTGTTAATTATCTTCACAATTTACATAAGGAAACAGAAAACGACATTATACTGTCTTAAAAAATACTGTGGAATTAGAAGTAGATCATAGATATGGTTAGAATGTTAATGCACTGTGATGACATGCGACCAGTATCATTAAGAAGTGTCATGCACACGTATAAGAGAACAGTCAGGTTGCTAAAATAACTCAGTTTTAATATCATCATTTTATGTTTAAAAATACTTTATTGAGGATATCATGAATATAATTTTTATTGAAATGAAGCAAAACCAATACTTTCGGTGAACTATCGTAATCAAAGCCGACTAGTTAGAATAAAGATATAAAAGTCTTTTCTCAGCTTTAGAGCTTTTATTCCTCAATACAAATACAAGCTCATAAATGGTCTGTGACGGAAATAAAAATAAAATTATTACTTTTTTTCGCAATTATAGAGCTTTTATTCCTGAATACAAATGGAAGCTGATAAATGGTCTGTGACGGAAATAAGAATAAAATTATTACTTCTTTTCACAATTATAGAGCTTTTATTCCTTAATAAAAATACAAACTGATAATAAAAATCTGAGATAAGAAAAAAATTCATAACATTATTATTTACAGAATTGTAATTTGCCAATTAAATAATTCCTAGTAAAAGAAAAGATTTTATAAAAAAGAATTTTATGAATTTCAATGATATTTAAAACGATCATCTTCCACGTAGTGATGGCTATTCTATAATTACAGTAGATAGAGGGAGATGGATTTAAATTATATAGAAAAGAATATAATTTATAACACCCCCAATTTCATTTAGATTACATTATAATGTGAAATAAAAATGTGAAAACACATATATCCAAACATTCCTCCCTTCCCATCTTCTATAACCGGATTAAGAAATTGAGGCTGATAGCAAATAATACCTCAAATAATTCCTCAAATATTAATACGAAAACTAAATTATGACTATTTTTTAGCAGTTATGAAGTCTCTTACTTTATTTTGAAAAGAATACTTCAAAATAATATTTTTGGATAAAAAGATGAAGAAAGAAATTTGAAAATTGCATTCGTTACATTAATTGTATTTTATTTTATTTTTAAGATAGGATTTGTCTTTCTAATAATAGACTCTTTATACAATTACTTTCTCATAGAACAAGCAAAAATAGAAAGTAATATAACGATTCGATTTCGAGATTTCGATAACTTTTATAATCTTCCGCATTTATGAAACAACTTGCATTCATTTCTAATTTCATATTGTCTCATGCTTTAACTATATAATACGGCGCTCTCTTTCCTCAAAGTTTTGCATCATTAATTTAAGCTATTCATTTCACTTGGCAATTTAATTCACACATCGATTGACACAATTGCTTTTCATATCTTATTATAACTTTCTTATTTTAATGTTTATGAGAAAGTCTAAAGGAAATAATTACAATTTTTTTTCAAACGGAGAATTCATTTTTTGAGAATTAAGAAAAGAAAAGACATCAAGTTGCTTAATTTTTTTTGCCTTATTTTGATATCGAAATTAAAGACGCACGACTTAAGGTAGAAACATTGGAATTTTTGAATGAAATTATAACTAGACCAATGACATCAATGGGCCATTCAGCATTCGTATGATAAATCCTAACTGCAATCGGAAGAAGGATAATTACATATAACGGCTAAATAGCAAAGAATTAATACGAAACAAATGGAATCACTAAAAAAATAATGTTTGTCCTAAAATTCGAATTAAAAAGAACAGTGCCTAAGAATGAGCAATGCAAGAAAGATAAAACAATTTTTCATAAAAAATGGCAGTAAAGGTTTTTAACATAGTACAGGTTAAAAAAATGTAAACTACTTTAATAAATAAAACTATATCTATGATTAACAAATATAATAATTTTTAAAATAATAAGTACAATAAAAGTAAGACATTTTAAAATTATAGCATCTTAAAGTGATGAATAGTGCATTGAAATGTTAAAAAAAACTATTCTTTTATAACATAATTAATTAGTGAATTTTTCTATTCACTTATAAATTATACCAATAGATTATGAGTTACAATATAATTCTATTCTCTGATCGATTTTCAAATACAATTTAATACAAAGGAAATTTTGCATTAATTTTTTTATTGAACATTCTGGAAAGTTTTCCGAGTGAATTAAGAGCATTAACAATTTATTTATTGAAATTTATTGCAGACGGCACAAACTGCAAACGTGCCAAAATTAGCAAAAAGAATAAAAGAAAAGAAAACATTATTTTTCAATTATTTTTTGTTTTTTTTATCTCGAATTAATCAAATTTATTCGAATTACTGATGATATTTTAACACTATAATAACAGAAAACTACTAGGGCTACAAAAAAATTTCGAATTAATGATTATCAATTAACGATGATTGATTGATTTAATTTTCACTGCATTTATATCATAGAATGCCGAATAAAAAACGAAAAAAAAAAGATAAAAAGTTATTTATACGAACGCTGTTCTATCTGCTTATTTCCTGGAAAAAGGATTAGTCTACAAATCAAATTCAAGTTTGTGATATTAATTGCTTTAATTATGAACCATAATGGAATACGGATGCTAAAAATGTCTTGTATGAGTATACTGATAAAAGATTGCAACTGTTTTAAGCTGCTAAATTTAGAATTTTTTTTTCTAAAACTGCAATTGCACGGAATTAAAATAAAACATTTCAGATATTTTATAATATTCTTCTTTTCATTTCACTGCTACAATGAAAATTTCACTTAGTACCTGCATATCTTTTATATTGACAACATTTAATATTTGCAGTACTATTTCGATTTTCTTTTCTTTTTAACTCTGGCAATAACCTATGAACTGAATTAAGGAAACAAATAAATTAAAATGGCATCGCTATAGATTACAAAATTTGATTTCAATTTAGTTTATTATCATTGATGAAAAATATAGATATACATACCCGATACATTTCACACATAAAACTTCAAGTGGAAAACAGGAAATTAATCCTAACACATGTTCTTAAAATAAACATATGAGAAATAATCTAAATAAAGTTTAAATAAAATCTTTAACTTCACTAATTTGGTAACTCATAAATTCAAGATAAGCTTTTTATTCAGGAAATATAATATATTTTTATCAGCAGTTCAGTCGTCACATCTACGGTATTTCGTGAATCCAATTAGAATCTTTCATCTCATTTAAAAAAAAATATGCTAAGCAATCGAAAATAAATACGATTGCAAATCTGGATTTATTATTACTCACCTTTGAACGCGTCTTATCATGCATTACATATGAAGAAACATGAAATTCTTCTTCTTTTTTTAAATAAATACAATTATTTAAAAAAATCAGCAGAATTTAAACATTATGTAGCAAAGGAAGGCGAAGATTTAATTAAAGAATTTCGAAGCAATAAATTGAGAAAAATGGTAAATTTTTATTAATAATTTTTTATTATTATTTTGGAATAAAAGCTAAGAAATTACAAAATTACAGCCAGAATTCTCTCTTTATTTTTTCCTTCTCTAGTTTGAAATTCTATATAAATTAACATAATGATTACAATGAACATTGAGGCAATTCTTTATAAAATTAACTGTTAGAAAAGCGTTTAAAAATGGCCAATTCTAATAAATTATTTTTATAATTAATTCTGCTATAAATTTTATAAAAAATGAATTTTTCTTCTCTATACATTTAAATATGCGAATCGTCAGAAAAAATTAAAAATCTGATGTATGTAAAATAATGCACAGTTTTTAAGATTTAATTAAATGAATACGAAAAAATCTTTGAAATATGTATCAATAAATTCTTAAAATATTAAGAATGGAGAGATGGAGAATTATTCGAGATGGAGAATAATAAATTACAAAAGCAGAAATATCTCGGAAATCTGTCTTTTTAATTTACAAAAGCTTTCTCTACAAAATTCTGTCTTTTTTTTAAATTTTGTATGAGTTGATGATAAAAAGAATATCAAGAATTCAAAATAGTTTAAATAAATTATTTTAACGATGAAAACAATTTCATATTTTGAAAATTATTAACAAGTTTAAAAACTAAAGCATTTTTTTTCTGAATTCTTTGAGATTTCTAAAAAGCATTTTTAATAATTATTCGTTTTTAAACGGATAATTTTTACGACACAATCTACAATAAATGATTTCATCAAAAATTAAAATATGATATTTGAAATAAAATAAAATCTCAGCACTATTACAATTCTTCTCACCGTATTTTTATCAATTTGAAGCTTCATTCTCGAAAATTCCCGTTTCTTTAAATTTAATATATTTATTAAATTCAATATTCTCTGAAGAAGGTCATAAGACAATTTTAATTGAATCAATTTACTTAATAAAATACTTCTAGCAATGTTCTTTCTAGCAATAGATAATTGTATTTTATTTCATTAGTTAATTCAATCGGATAAAAAATTATTAAATTGTTATTGCTTTATGACAAATCAAATTATCAAAACATTAATAATATATTGGGTAGATGTATTTAAAATAACATTTCAATATTCAAAATATAAAATATTACACTGACATATATTAATAAAAACATTAAAATAAAAAATGTTCACGGAATACAAAATAAAAAATGTTCACGGAAGTCATTATATGCATTTGTTGTACATCTTTATTAGATTTACTTCTCAAATTTATAAAAATATTAATTAAATATCAGAAAAAATAGAATTGCTACCATAAAAAATAATAAACCTTAAACTTATTTACAAAATTTAATTTTTTTTGCTGAGAATCGTAGGAATTTTACATTTTAGAGACCTTTTTAAAAAATTGTAGACCATATATAGTTTTTATTTTAGAAGCTTGTTAGTGATAATAATAATACATAGGTACGTTTAAACGGAATACAACTCTTTATGAAATGCGCATTCTAAATATAAATACAATAAAAATAGTTAGAAAAGAATTTTGATTATTGCTAATATTTATCTGATAAACAATTTTACTGCAAGAAAAAAAAAACTTGATTAATTAAAATGATTATAAATTTTATGAATTAGACTATTTTTATCAATTACTAAAATTGAAATTTCTTCCCTATCATTGTTTTTTACATATAACTTTGTGTCATTCAAATTTCGAAAATATTTGAGTTCAATAAAATGTCTTCATTTGATTTCTGTTCAAAAATCATATACCTGTTATTTCAAAATACTGACAACTGATAGAAAAGAAATTATAAATAACTCTTATATGAAAATTATGATGAAGAATTTTTCCTTGCTATTATTTGACATTCTTAAGTAATCTCATATAGTAGACTAATAATGAAAGTTAGTAGAAATAAATACAATTAATTTAAAATTATTGTTTATTATTCAGAAATTTCCATCTTAGCAAAAATAAAAATAAATATTTTAGCGACATAAGTGACAAAAATTAAACAACTGAAATTTAATGTTTCTAGAATAAAGACGCTAATGCCATCGTAAAATATCAATTAAAAACATATTTTCTTCTAGGTCTGTAATTTGGAGATCTATTTTAACTTATTAATATCACTTATATATATTTGATGAATAATTTTTGAAAGCTTGTTATATATTTTTTAAAGTATTGGCTTTTTTTTTCCTGAAATTTTTAAAGCAACTTGGCTCCTTATTTCATTGAAGGAAAATATATAAGTACACAACAGAAAAAAAAAGAAAAAAATAAAGTTTTTCAAAAGGAAAAAAAAAGTTATCAAATTTTAATTTTAAATTAAAAAAAATTAATGTATCTGTCGCATTCTTAGTAACTGATAAATATTTTATTAATAATTCTTATACGCAAGCAAACAATAAAATTCCTCTTCTAAAGAAAATTTATTAAATTCATGATGCAATGATTCAAATTTGCATTTTTACCCTCTTTTAAATAATTAAGAATATTTTATCATTTCCTTTATAAATATATTTCTTCATTTTATTTTTGACCTAAAGAAAAGAAGGAAAAACCTTTTACAAAAAACTTTATTAAGCAATTAACGCTTTTTTTGAAAAAAAAATACCCAAATATCACAATAATTGCAAGCAGAAGCCTTATACACCAATTAAAGAACCTTAAAGCATTTTTATTAATTGATAAATAAAACTATTTTATTATTAAATTTTTCTCTTGTAGGAAAGTCTTTATTGAAGTAATTTAACTAAATGACTTTTTAATTAACTATTTTAACCTGGAAATTAAACTGAATAATTGTATTCTCCATTTTTCGCATTCATATCTCTTTTTTATGAATGCATGAAACTTTTATCAAAAAATAAAAAACTAAAGAAGATAATAAAGAAACTCATATGGTCATTCGTAGTTGCACCCCTTTCCCTTTTTTTTATCAAGTAATTTTGTTAAATCAATTATTGGCTATTAAACTTTTATACTTATATATTATATATTTATATTTTATAATTTTTTATTTGAAGCAGAAAGATTATTAGCTGTAAGTTCCAATTCAGTTATTAATTCTTAGTTTTCCTATGTCTAGTATGACTGCCATTGTGTAGTATGCATCGTTTTCATAATCATGTTGGATAATGTTTATTAAAAAAACAATATAATAGCAAAAATGTTCACATTAATTCTTTTAAAAATTACAAACCTAAAACTCTCTATTTCTTTGATTTCTATGCACTAAACGGAATTCTTATACTCACATATTTATAATAATGCCACTAAATACTTTTCGGAGTACAAAAGGTTAAATTAAAATGAAAACTGCAACAAAAAAACTTTACTTAACTTAAACTTAAAAAAAAGCATTTGACTTTTTTTCAGCTTTTATTAAACCCTTATATAAATTTAGATCCACTTATACTTACATATTTATAATACTGCACCTAATTACATCACAGAGTACAGGATGTTGATTTAAAAATTAACTTCAAAATGAAAAAAAATTCTAATTTTTTCAGTATTTATTAAATTCATTTTTATAAATTTATATAGTTGAATTGAAAAATGAAATATCGTGTATCTTAGAAATGCAGTTAAAACAATATGTGATTTCATGGAAATATGAAAAAAACTGAAAAACACTAAATTTAAATCATTTCAATAAAACAAAGCATAGAGGAAGGAACATGCTTGCATTTTATCCACAATATTACAGCTGCCATTCCAAACCCACCTGTCACAAATCCACAAAAGCAGACGATCCACCAACTTATCACAAATACCAAAAGTTTTCTGAAGAAGGCCGGGACACAGTTACCATCCTCCATCCTGCGTCCCACAGCGGGTTCGAAAAAGTCACAACACACAGAACCAACCAACACGTGCCGGTGACGTGGGGTGGTCGCGATCCACAACAAGCACCCGACGATGTTCGCTGGTGGCGGGAAGACAACTGACGAGCGGCCCGTAGATTCAGCGGGACTCTGCTCCGTCGTCTATCGATTCTTTGTACTGTATCGTTCGAAGAGGGGGGCGCTAGCGGAGAAGGCAACTCTATATTAAGAATTTCTTTTCTTCCTCTTCTTCTCTCTCTCTTTTCTTTTCTTTCTTTCTTTGCAAGTTCCTTTTCTTTTACATTCTTTTTTTTTGGGTGGTATAGATTACAATCCTAATCTAGGATCCATTTGTATTCTTGCCCTCATTTAACTTCAGTTCTTACTAGGGGAAGAATCTGATATGACTTTGGTTGGTTTGAAGCTTTTGAAGAGTAGGATATTGTTTGTAGATTAAGGGAAAGGTTTGTTTGCTACCCATAAGGATTTAATCAAGTCTTTGTGGTTTTTTGGAAAAATTTAGATTTGGAAAAAAATTGGGGTTGGTTTGGTCGGGATAATAGATGAGCTGTCTTTGGTGGTTTTATTAGTGAGTGTGGGTTTGGATTTTTAGAATACTTAGAAGTTTTTGACTGTTTCCGCATGATGATTCAGAAGATATATATAAATATTTGAATTAAAAAATTAAAGCAATCGTTGTATGCTGACTCAATTTATACCATCTTACAATTTAGGAGTTTTAATATTTTTAGTCATTTTTCTGATAAAAAAAAAAACTATTCAAATTATTCATTAATTATTAAAAATTATTTATTCGTTTTCGCAAAAAGTTAAAAGGACTCGAAACTGAATTAAAATTGCCAGTATTACAGACGTTTTTTTTCCAGTCCAAAATAAAAACTCATTTTTTTGGAGTGAACTCCATTTTTATCGATCTATCTGTACATCTGTAAAGATGAAAATTAAAAGAAAAAGAAACAAAGAGCTAAGGCAATTATTTTCGGAAAATATTTGATTTCCATAGATTCAGAGAAACAATGGACAAAATCTGCCTGCGGAAAATCTGTCTATGCTCTTTTATGTATATGAACATGGTGACTCAACAACATGAGGAGTTAGATAGGTAATTTCTGGAATACTGTTTATACTTACTGGAAATATCGATAGTTATAGACATTAGATGAAGTCCATAACCGGAGTCTGCCACCATTCATACGCATGTGGACATTTAAAATTTCGTAAAGTAGCGAGCTAGTTGGATGAATTTTAATATGTAATATTGGCACCACAGACATATAAGATCAATGGAAAATTTTGGTTCATATCTGTTAAAATGTGGAAAATTCTTGACAGATGATATCTCTTGGTACTTGTCTAGGGAATTGATGATATCCTCTGAAAATTTCAAATTTGATTGCTTTCAATCCATGATATTGAACAAAGAAATTACAAGTAAAAATGCATGTTTAATGAACTTCGTTCATTTTTAATGGCTGAAGATTGAGTTAGTAATTAAAAGATGGATAAAATATTAGTTCTAATAAGTTGTCAAGTCGGATGGAACACAATTTTGCGAAATAGAAAACTGCATCCAAATTAGCTCCAATAATACAGGATGGTCTTAAACTAGTTCCCTCTTTATGAAAAAGAATAATCATTATCAACATCAGTTTTTTCAGCAGTACTTTATTGACTCAAATATTATAAAATATAATTCTTGGTACTACTTAGAGCATTTTTGTTCAATACTAATGGGGTAAATATTAGCTACTGGGCTATAATTAAAGAGAAGGATTTTCTTTATTTGGTTTCTTTTATGTGAGTTTATTAAGATTTAAATGGAATTATTAGGCCTTCTAAAATACAGGATGGTCAAAAAACCCTTTTCTGATAACAAAAAAAAAATAATTGTGAAGAAATTATTATAATTTGACTTAAGGTTTTTTGATATATTGTACAGACGTTTATAAAGCTTTTAATGCATCCATTTACGTCAATAATTTCAGTGCGAGCACACTTGGTAACACGAAGACTGTCACGAAAATATTCTAATCCTCGCCAAGTACTCGCCAAGTCCAACATTTCGGCTGTCATATTAGTCACAGAATCCGTAATTCTAATTTTAATTGTACCAATATCTTCAAATTAGGTTAAAAACACTCTGTCATTTGAGCAGCCGCAAAACTGACATTAAATATTAATAGCCTCTTTGAATTCATGGAACCAAAGAACACATCCAGCATTTTCCATCGTTGACGCCATTTTTATAACAAATGAATGTAAATCTGTATTCCTGCATTGATTGCGCCATATGTTGGACTAAAAAACATTAAAACTATTGTAATTCTATAGTAAAAATGTATTATTACATAAGAAATTGTTATTCCATATTACAAATTTATTATTCCATATAAAAATAATAATTCCATACTGAAAATTTTGTATTCCATAGTTAAAATTTGTACTACTCGTATTTAGATCGTAAAACTTTAGATTATTCCATAGTAAAAATTTTGCAGTATTATATTTAATGGCTATTTTGTAATAATGTTTTGCAACCACTGAATAATTTATGACAATTATAAGTGAAATAACTGGAAGCAAGAAAAAGTAAATTCATAAAAACATTTATTAAAAATGCTGTTATGAGTGAGAAATTTCCTTTCGACCTTTCCTTATACATCTACAGAATGGAGTTATTTTAATTTAGTTTTATTGTACATTGAAGAATCCCTAGATTAACTTGATCGCAAAAAGCGGCCAGTATACATTAAATCAATTTGCGGTGTGTCACTATTATATTTCGAATTAAAAATATGTTCTGATATAAAGAAACTTTATAACGTATCTGAATTTCGAAAAATTTCATTACAGCAATCATATCACCAATATTGAACACATAGTATCTAAACCAGACGAAGTGATCTCAATAATGCTTTCACATACATTCTCAAATAAATGTGTTGTACCACAAAACGCATTGCATGGCATTGGTGTTCAATATTACGAAATATCAAACTTTGGCGTGAATTCACCATTTTTATTTAATGTTTTGTGGGATCCTTGCCAATTAATCCCTGACAAACGGTTAAAAGCATCCGAAAAACAAATTTGTATTTTGAAGTGTTTTCCAACCCTTTGAAACAAATTTTGATACTAAACTACATTTGTATACACAAAATGACATACCAAATTCGATATACTTAAGTTATTGAGTTTTTGAGTTATTACGTTTACATGCTTCTGAGGATACATACAGACAGACAGTTAACCACTTCCTGAGTTTGACTCAAAATTTCTTTTGTGTCTACTCTAAAGATGTTAAATATGTGTACCGAATTTCATCTGTCTAGCTCTCTTTATTTTGTAGTTATCGTGTTAACTTATATTCAAACAGCTAGACAGACAGATTTCCTCTTAATGGATTTTACTCAAGATTTGATAGAAGAAAATCCACAAATAGAAGAAGATCCACAAGAAAATCCACAAATATGGTGTGAAGACCATATGCCAAATTTCCTACGTTTAGATCAAAGCGTTTCTGAGTTATCCGTGTCACAGAAAGACAGGCGGACACCTTCCAAAAATGTGTTTTCCGAACTCAGGGAGGTCTAAAACGCGGAGATTCGTCAAACGATCAAGTTCGAATTTTCTGACAATTATTATAATTTTTTATACTATGTATACGAGAAAACAAAAATTAAGATAACATAAAAAATGTAAAGTTATCGCCAAAAAAACACTGAAATTAGGAAACCAAAACTCAGAATTTATCAGTTGAAAAGAGAAATTTCAAGTAATTTTACGACATTTTTTTTATGTTTATCAAGAATAATGAGACATATAAAATCTACTTAAAACTACTACACTTCTACGAACACCATTCTTATATGAGAAAATATGTAAGGAGATCAATCCATGTCATTAGAAATATTATTTTCTTAAATTTTCATATAGGTCTTCACGGACTTGCAAAATATGGGTCGGTATCACTAAAGAGATTTTTGTCACGAATTCATAATGCACAATAGTCAATAAGATCTAATTCTCGAAATTTGGTAAGGAAGTGGTTAAAAAAAAGGGGCTTGACTCCAGAGTTCTGTCTCATTTTGGTAAAAATGAGATTTGAGATTTTGGGATATGACTAATTATCCTAATGGAATCTGTACAATAATTCCCATTTGATGGCTTAAAAAGATCATATAATCATTAATGGGGAATTTCGTTGATTTGTATCTCTAAATAATGGGCTTTATGAAACCTATCTTCTAATAAGTTAGTAAATTTAGTTTTACTCTTCAATATCTTCATCACAATATTGTTGATTTATTTTATATCAGTTTTTTTCCTAAGAAAATTTGTGAGAATACGAACAAACTCTTTCTTTATTCATTTAGTATATTTATTATTTTACTTAGTATATTTAAGATTTAGTCTTAGTCATGATTGCATGACAGGTTTTTCTGTACATAATATTATTTAAGCAGACAATTGCTGCTTAATCTAGAGGGAGTGGTCTCCTTAAAACTTTCTCGCATATTCTCTAATAAACTTGTCATGCCAGAGAACGCCTTGCAAGGCATTTACGTACAAAAAATGTGAAATATTAAATTTTGACATGAATCGAATTTGTACTTTAGAGAGGTTTCTCTCAACAAATTGAAAGAAACCTTCACTTGTAGTCACAAAATCCGATACCAAATTCGAAAAATTTAAGTACTTTCCGTTTTTGAATTATCGCGTTTAGAAAATCAACTTGATGCTATATTTCTCTCAGAATTTGACTGGCTTCTACACTACAAATATTAATCTATGTACCAAATATTATCTATTTAACACTTTTCTCTTTATAATATTGTGCTAAATTTTATTCAATCAGCTGGACAGACAGACTTCTTCTAAGCAGATTTTACTCAAAATTTGATAAAATTTTACTCATTTTGTGTAAAAAGCCGTATACTAAATTTCAACCGTCTTTTCAAAGCATTTTTGAATTACTTTGTCCCAAACAGACAGACAGACGGGTCTTTTCCAAAAATAGGTTTTTCGAATTCCGAAAGATCTAAAACTTGGAGATTCGACAAAATTTCGAATTTGAATTTTTTGATAATTACTACGCTTTCTCTATATTACATAGGAAGTACAAAACAGTAATGAACTAGCGGTGTGGTCTTCTGGTGAAGAAATACACATCTTTGGTACGAATCTAGTATTTCACTAAATCTGTCACAGAAATGTCCATTTCGTATGTCTTTTTCTTGCCGATTGGTTCCAAATTTCATCAGTATTTATAAGATAAGTAGTAAAGTATGTGTTACTTATCTGACGATCAGTATTTTTATTAGTATCAGTTTAGATGCAAAATTTGTGAACCAAATTTTACTTACCTAGCTTTTGGAGTTTTGTTGTTATCGAGTTCATTTATATCAGAACAGCCAACCAGACGGACTTCCTGCAAATGAATTTCATTCAAAATTGGATAAAAGTCAACGAATTTGGTCGTATTTCCATATACCAAATTACATAGAATCGCCTATCTAGAAGCACTTTTGATCTATCAGTTTCACAAATATAATACCAGAAATGTGTTTTTCGGACTCAAGGAGATCTGAAACATTAAGAGTTGTCAAAGTTTCGAATTCGGATCTTTCGACAATCACAATACTTATTCGACATTTCGTATAAAGTGAAAACTCAACTAAATTTATAGTAATTTGGCCAATTATTATTATTATTATTTTACCAATTGTTTGTTTGAAATATTAATGTAATATACTAAATAATAGAAGAAAGAAAAACTCTCAGGAATTCTATTTAAAAAAAGTGTACAACCAAATTTGTACACGTTTTTAATGAAATGATTAATTGTTCTGAAAAAAACTGAAATGTCTTGCGAAAATGTTAAAATCTTTTGTTCATCTCTCTGAGAGACAGAAGACGGGACATTCCACCTTTCACATCGAAAAGCGGAAGTCAAAATCCATTTAGTGGTTGGATGACATATGCAATTAATATGACTGTCACTTCAAATTAATTGTCGTAAACATAGTAATAGTTTTCTACCTAAGCACGTTAAAAATTTTACATATAAGAATCTGTAATTATCATGGGTAGTGGCATGTTAGTTTTATTTATTAGTTTGTCTAAATAAGAGGTGATATGCAATAATTTTTCTTTGAATTAAATTCCTATATTTGATAATCATTTCATTTATAATTGATGCAAAAAAGCATTTTTTTTCCTAAAAGGCTTATGTAGTTATTGCCAAAAAAGTCAAAAGATTAAAAACAGCCCTAATAATAATAATCAGTCAGGATTTAATGTAATTTTGGATATTTTTTGAGAATTTACTAAAGTAAACTGACAGCATATGATTATCTATTAAAAAGGGAAATATCTTTTGAGCGCGTATTATTATTCGCGTAATTATATAAAATATTAATTAAAAAATCTTATGCTCTCACTTTAAGACAATTTGATGACTTGGAATTTAATAATATATTTTCATTCCTTTCTGCATCACAAGTACTTTTAAAACAATTACGTCAAATGCAGGACGTGATGTGATTTACTATTAACAAAGTTTGCACCTATTTAAAGATAAAGCTGCAAAACATTGAATATAAAAAAATACATTTAACTAAGTATTAAACCTTAAAATTATTTTATTTTCATCAGTTTTAAAGACATGAAAAATTTCTGCCCGTAATGCGGCTATTTAATTATTTTGTTATAATAAAAAAACAAACCTTTATTAATTACATAAACCAGCAAGAATGGTTTTTCCCGAATCTTTCACGCAAACACTCTTACAAATATACTTTGTTTATAAACCTCATATCACTGGTGCACAATTGTAAATGTAATAGCCTAATGCGAATTTCGATGATTTTTTGGGGGTGATTGCTTGTACTTTTTCCGACTGATTGAAATAAAAATTTGACACAGAATTACAATTAAAATCGCACGAACACATGTAAAATTAGAAGGCATATTATTAACTTTTGTATAATCGTGTTCATGTGTTTGTGAAAGTACTGACCGACAGACAGTCAACGCTTTGTTAGATGTGGCTCCAAATTTGCCAAAGATTCAAACTTGAGATATTAACCGAATTTAACTTAACTAAATTATTACAATTTTGAATCATTGAGTTCAAATGCAAGAAAAAGACAGACCGACATACAGTCAATCCTTTAAAGTATTCGGCTGAACATTTAATCTATATCTACATATGTGAAATCTGAGGACCAAATTTCATTCATCTAGTTCTTTTAATTTTGTAGTTGTCTTGTTAATTTTTAGTTATATGTCTGGATAGACAGACTTCCTCTGAATTGGTTTCTTTGAAAATCTGAGATATATAGAAATTTTGAAACATAAAAAAATGAGCAAAAACATCGATTACAAAAATTTATTTTTACAAACCCCAAAAAGATGTCAAATTAAATGTATAAAAATAATAATACTAATTAAAATAAAACTTAATTAAAATAAAAATGTAAAAAAAATAGTCTCTACCTGTGAGAATGCAAAATTTTATTAAATTAACTAATAATTAACAAGGAAATTCTTAAAATACAAAAATAGTGTATTTCATCGAGAATACACAAATGCACAAAATTTAATTACTAATGAATAAAAAAATGAGCAAAAAATTGATTACAAAATTGTATCTTTATAAACATAAAGAATGAAAACTAAATGTGCAAAAATATTAATAAGAATTAAAATAATATTTTAAATAAAAATGTAAAAAATATAGGTTCTACCTGTAGAAATGCAAAATCTGATTAAATTAACTAATAATTAAAAAAGAAATTCTTAAAATGCCAAAATAGTGCATTTCATCAAGAATACACAAATTCACGAAATATTATAACTTGCACATTAAAAATGAGCAGAAAAAATCAATCACATAGTTAGATGTTTACAAATATAAAAAATGCCAAATTAAATGTATAAAAATATTAATAAAAATTAAAGTAAAACTTTAAATAAAAACGTAAAAAAATATGGTTTCTTACCCTAAGAATGCAAAATTTGATCAAATTAACTAATAATTAACAAAGAAATTCTTAAAATGCCGAAGTAGTGTATTTCATCAAGAATATACAAATGCATGAAATTTGATAATTAAAGAATAAAAAAAATGAGCAAAAAACATCGATTGCAAAAATAAATCTTTACAAATATTAAAAAATGTCATATTAAATGTATAAAAAATATAGTAAAAATTAAAATATTAAATAAAAATAAATAAAAATAATTTCTAAACACTTAATTTATAGTTAGTTTTAGCATTCACCCGATACGTGAACTAAATTTACAAAATACCTATTCAGAAAGAAGTTCAGCATC
This sequence comes from Argiope aurantia, assembly GCA_026543865.1. Taxonomy (NCBI): domain Eukaryota; kingdom Metazoa; phylum Arthropoda; class Arachnida; order Araneae; family Araneidae; genus Argiope; species Argiope aurantia. The sequence goes on from JAPMOR010119471.1 coordinate 490,105, forward strand.
CAGTTGTCATGAATACATAACATACAAGCCATATGTTAAGCTTTGTAACCCCTTGGTATTCAGATTAACCTTACTATTTAAACTATTTAAAACTACATTTGAATGATATACATCAAAATGAAAAGATCCGAAGAAATTTCATTTCTTCTTCGGAAAAATTCGTGCCTTCCGAAAGCAAAGGATCGGAAATATTCGGACGAGTTGAAAGGGAGCAATTTTTTTGCAGTGTCAGATTCGAGCGAAGTGCTCTGCATATTAAGGAATGCGATATCTTGCATAAAAAGAAGTTTCCAAAAAGATCAGCAGAAATCTTTAAAAGTGTTAGAGAATTTTCCTGATTTCTGAAATAAATTTAAAATGCCGTAGCAGTAACGTGGGAGGCAAGTTAGATGTTAGTTCGTCAGAAGAAAACAGCGCTGCAAAAATTTAAATAATTTTAAACCAATTTATATTATATTAAATCACAATTTTTACATCTATATGTTTAAAATGATTGCAAAAACCAAGGAATCAAATCCCCATCTCTAACCACACATATGATTTCGTTAATTTTTATTTCAAATGAAATCACTTGATCTCTAGAACAACTTTCAATTAATCACCGTTTACAAGGAAAATTTCAAAGACAACACTGTACATATCCAAAAGAAAAACAAAGCCATAGGTCTCCGACAATAACCACTTTTAAAATTTTATCGATTTTTATTTCTAATGAAGGCTCATTAGAAATAAAATCCCCTCATATCCCCTAGAAACGTCATCATACATTGCTTGATTCCTAAACTCAATTTTCAAGAGAAACTTCAAAATTTCTGGTTAACTTCCAGAATATTTGAAGATAAAAAAAATGTAACTTCCGGAAGAAGTCCTAGAATGTAACCAGAAGAAACTTCTGGCTACATTCTGGTATAAAAAAATCCACGGCAGTGTCCCTCTAGTTCCTCATAATAATGATTTTAACAATATTTATCTTATTTAATCTCTTATTTATCTTTATTAATCTTTAACGTTTCGACAATATATTGAAATTGCACTCATGATGCTCGAAGGCATTCAGATTTTACTGAATGATCCGGATTTCATAACAGCGATGAAGCGGGAACTATGATGAAATTCTAAAGATTATCACCACGCACGTTACAGACTCTCCCTTAGGCGGTACGTCCCGTGAGTGGCGGTAGTAACTCATAACCATTAATGTTCTCACCAGAGATTCAAGAGCCAACCGCTATAATGGAATCTTTTAACATCTGAGTATTTGGAGCTTTCTTCTGAAGGGGGGTGACATTTAGATTCACCACCAATAGTAGTCTGTCTCCCTTCTCCCTACATTTTCAAGAAATATCACAATATATAATCTTGAAACCACTCCACTGCAACAACTAAATCGATTTAGCAAAATAATTTTACATCTTTTTGTGCGTAACACCCAATCTAAATGCTCTGTGTTTAATATGCGGTATAAAATAACGCTTTCATTTATTATGATAAAATGTAGCTCATCGAAGTTGATTGGAGTTATCTAATTAATATTACTAATAATGTGGGTGAGAAGTTTGACGCCTAAGGCAGCTAATAGACTGTTGATTTTTAACACTTCAACAATGTTACATTATTTTAAGCTTGTATTTTCTGTTGTATTCTGATTGATGAAGATTTGATTTGATTTAGTTGCATTAATTTGCCAAAAATAGGAAGTTTCTGGAGAGGTTTTGGAATTTGTGCCCTTTTTATCTCTACTTACAATAAAGGCATTCGAAAACTCTACTAAATGAAATAATAAACCACTAATAATAAAGAAACTCTGTACGTATTACATTTTTCTGTTAGCACTTTATAGCTTTATAGCTTGTTAACATTACAATCAATGAGCTGTAGGTTTCGAATAAAAGATTTAATTTAAAAAACTCTATGTTTTCCCACGGACCAATTGATACTGGCCAGCAATCAAATAACGAAGATGCACTTGAGATGATTCTCCTAACTACGAATTTCCATGCCATGTTATTCACGTACGTTAGATTTGACCAAACGCTTATCACTGCTGCGGTTTATGCATGAGCTCTGAGAAAGGGTTTCAAAATATGTATATCGTTCCTGAAAATGTTTAAATACTGTAATTAAATTTTCAGTGCCGTATTAAATTAACTGATCATTGTCGTTATCAAATTCTATGCTACTACTCATGGATTTTATAAACAGCTATCTGTACAGTTATTTGATACTGGAGCTTGTGCCCGCCCACAAGTATTGTTTCACAGTTGATAGGAACACAGATTAATTAACGAAAGTCGTAGTAAAAAATATCATGCTCATTGGCAAAGTTCTTAAGACATAAAATACAGGATTAGCAAGAAATAAGTGTTCCACTTCAGAGGGCTCTAAAAGGCGTTCTATTGATCCAAATGATATAAAATTTGAACTACAGATTATTGAGATGATGCGCTTTACATTAATTAAATAAATAAAAAATAGTACAAAAATTCAACATTAGGTGGCGCTGCGCTCTAATACACATAAAATCATTTAATATGGTTTATAATTGCAAAATAAAGTAAAATTAAAATTTCTCAATATGTCCTCCTTCATTTTCAACAATATGCTCTAATCAGTGAACCATATTTTCTACAGATGACCGGAGAGAGTCTGCCGTAATATTAAGAATAGGGCGTAGAATGTTGTTCTTCAGATATGGTAAGGATGATGGCCTTTGACAGTAGATATTGTCCTTCAAATAACTCCACAACCAAACGTCGCAAGGGGTGAAGTCCGGAGAGCTAGGAGGCTATGCTATTGAGAAATGACGGCTGATAACTCGTGCTTCTATGAAATGCTCTATTAACAATCACTTTACCCGACGATCAATATGTGGTTGTGCCCCATCCTGCATGAAAATGATGTCTTGAAGGCATCCACGCTGTAGAAGAAGTGGGTTTACAAAATAACTCAGCATATCATGGTACCTTTGTCCTGTGACGGAACAGGTTTGGATTCCATTTGAAGTTATCTCTTCAAAGAAATACGGTCTAATGATAAAGGTAGCTGTAAAACCATACCATACTGTCTCTTAATTCAGGATGCAAGGGTTGTTCCTGGATAACGTGAGGGTTTTCCTCTGTCCGAATTCGACAGTTGTGGGTATTAACTTATCCATCGAGGCAAAAGTGGACCTCATCACATCACAGAATATTCCATGACCAAGTTTTTTCAACCACCATTCGAGCAATGAACTGAAGTGCAAAAGTTTTACGGACCTCTACGTTCCCCCCCCCCCCCCGTCCTGCAACAGGTGCACAGACTTGATTTTGTATGGATAAAAATGCAAAATCTACATTACGTTTTTTTCGTACAGTTGAATACGGCATATCCAGAATACGGGAAACAACCGGCAAACTCACACTACTATGTGGTTACTGACTGCTAGTAGCTTCAGCGAACGTGATTACAACATTTTCGACGCTGGAAGATAGGATTTTTTTTTTCGTCCTCTACCTGGAAGAATGCCATGTTGCCCAGTTTTTTTCAAATTTCTGCATCATCTTGCGTTAGGCACCTGGAGACATTGGACCTCTTCGTATCTGCTTCATACGACGAAATTCCTGTAGAGCTGCAATGTAGTTTTGTTGGTTCAGGTAGAACAATTTCACCAGTAGCGCTTTTTCTTGCAACGTAGGCATGACGAACAGAAAAGAAACTAATGTTCGTGCAGAATCCGCCTTCTTTTTATCCAAAGAAAAAAGGTAATATGCGCTTTAACCCAAATTATGTTTCACATTTTCAATATATGCAAATAAATACCATTGGTGCTACATCGCCATCTATTAGTGAATTTTTGTACTAATTTTTTTAATTAATAAATGTAAAGCGAATCATCTTAATAATCTGTCGTTCAAATTTTATCTTATTTGGACCAATAGAACGCATTTTAGAGCCTTCTGAAGTGGGTAACTTATTTCTTGCTAACACTGTATATAAATTTATTCGGGAGTACAATTTAGAGGTAAATAAATAATTAGTTTTATTTCTTTGCAATGAAATCTTTTTTTATCCATACTGACCACAGACACCTAAAAGTAATCATTAAAATCGAATTGAAAAAATTATGATTCACTAACAGAAAAAAAAAATGCCGAATGCGAACGCAAAATTAAAACACCTGCCGGAAGAAGATATTAGCAATAATCTACAATTTCGTCTGTGAAGGCAAAATATACTGAATCAGCAAAAATATTACTTATACTGCTTAGATTTATACACACGGCGATAAATCAATTGGTTTAAATATAAGTATAAACTTGCCTCAGTTGTTAGACGCCAAAGCAAATTTTAAGATTTCGCATCTGACAATAATGTTGTCCAAAAGAGTCCGGAACTATTAATTTCGTCCAACGTTACAGATGACTGTGGATGACACTGTATACTGATACCTATGTATTCATTGCAAAGAATGAGGAAAACGGTAGAAGTATTTCCTTTTCAATACCTTAATTCCATAAGTATAATAAATTAAGCTTATAGTTAATAATGAATTTACAAATCAAAATATTAAGCTCCCAGCCAAATTTTATTTCTATCTAGGATCTGGTGAGATGAATATTGTTTGAACTTATCATAAGAAAATAAATAATTCAAAAACAAGCATTTCCAATTTTATATGCATAATTTTTTTTCTAAAAGAAATGATAATGTCAAAACAGATGCGTAGACATCATTTATTGAAAATGTGTGAATAAAATATAAATTTCTATGAAAGATGCAGAACTTTTCTCGCTATAACAATGAATGAAAAACGAAATATTTCAAATAAATCATCCGATGAGCAAAAATTATTTTTAGTCAGTTTTTATTTTGTAAACTTTGAGAGATACATAAATCTCGTAGTTTGAGAGATAGGAAATTCAAAATGAAGAGTTATGGAGAAAGAACGCTCCGGACAAGCAACTACCTGCTAAGAAAGGATCTATCAAGTCATGACAATGAACAAAGATTAACTGATGTAAAAACTTAGCAAACTACGAGTGCAATTAAATGATATCTTAATTATAATATTTATTATATTATTCACTAAACGAGGGACAGACGACACTTAATGATAGACAGACCAAAGCTAAAAAGATAGAGAAATTTAATATGTCAATTAGTTTACATATTAGAAATCAACTGGTAATGTCTATCTCAAAAAGTTATTGACAAATGCCATGCAGTCATCTATTACTCAAAAAAGAATAAATTTTACTTACGAAAATTCGGATTTCTAATTTCAGGATCGGATTTCTAAACAATTTTACGAATTGGGACTAAAATTCAGATTTGTAGAGGCTACATAACTTTACTACCTTCTCTTTTGATACAACAGATGGCCTTACCTTATTAAGATTAAGGTATATTTCCCATGATCCTTTTTGAAGGTCATTATTAGACGGTATTCTAAGTGAGTGTCGTCTATTTTTCATGTTCGTATTTGTTTTGTCTTTTGAAATGTGGAACTTGAAAAATAATTAAATACCTGTTCCTGAAACTCGTCTATTATTTTCATTTACCTCATATTAAAGTTATAAAACGTCTCGTCTCTCTACAGATTTATTATTTATATTCGAAAGCCATACACAAGTTTTTGCTTTTCTTGCTTGTGGTGATTTCTAATCATTTCTAATCATCAAATGTTGAACAAATATCGAATCTTTACTACAAGTTTGATTTGATTTCAAATTTGATATAGTAAATCTACGTCAAGCTTTATCCATTTGAGTCTGTTTATTTCTGTCTTAACGTGCTCACATGCACATTGAAGGATTTTGGATCTCTTTTCTTTGGCGAATTGCATCTGAAGTCTTTTATAATTCTTATAAATAAGCAGCAATATATCAAATTTCGTAATTTAATCATGCCATCCCTAAATTATGACTTTCACTCCCGGGTAAGAAAAGCAATCTTCTGAATCTTGCACATAATTTAAAATTTGATAAAGATCTATGATTTCCGTGTTAAAAGCGCACACCAGATTTTAAAATTTTATCTTTATTAATTTCTATTTTTCATACTCAAAAATACACCGATGTCTGGATATACATCCATAAATGGTGTATTCTGCCATTAAAAAGTCAAAAACTACCAGACTAATCGAAATTTTAAGTTGCTCTAACAATTGGTATCTATACATTACAGTAGACATATATCATTATTGAAAAATCCCAAATCATCTTTGGACTGCACCGTGAAAAGTAACGATTCATTAGTAACACATAACGATGCATTATTATACATGTGACAAATGCAAAGTAAAACCGCACAGGGTGAAAATTCTGTAACAAACAACCGTAATTGCACAAAGCGCTCAGAGAGAACTCACAGATCAAAGCTCTCAACTATTATCTTGAACTCAATTTAACTGTCTCTCAATTCATTATTGACTCCCTTCCATGTGTAAGCATCTACTTTTACAACTTTCCGTAGTAAGATATCGAATATTCTAGAACAAATTCCAGAACACGAGTCCTACTGGAGCTATCACCAAATTTTAAAATGTTTTGGATCCTATATTTTTGTCGCCAAGACTGGGGTCATTGACTCAACATCCCAACATCAACAGTCATTGCTACATCAATGAAACTATCTTCCTTAACAAGAGACTCACAGCAGGAAAATAAATATTATAAAATCGTGTCGGTACTACTTATAATTCACTGCACTCTAAATTCTATATGGACCAATCGCCTATTACCTTGGGCCTAGATAAATTGGCGAATTCGATTATTGAGTGGAAAGATTAAGTACTTGATATCTGATTTTATTTTATCTATGAAATTCAAGTTCACGTTAACATTTTAAAAAAAAGTCTTTAATTGATGTTAGATAATAAACATTTAAACACCCGAAACTGCTTGAAGATCATTAAAAAGCCAAATTTATTATCCACCCTGGAAGTTTGTAAAGAGTATTGTTGACAAATTTAATGTCTAATCATGAATGAATGCTGCAATGCCTGGTGCGCCAAATGTTTTATATTACTTTCAAATATTAATATTGCACCTCTTACGGTTATGAAAGAGACTTATGGTGTGCGATATTTTGCGATTTTCTGACACTTAATCACTGGGATATGCGGCTTTTACACAAACATTAGGACATCGAATGTGTATTTTGGCTTTCTTTTTTTATGATTCTTTACAAAAAAAGTTTGGCATAGATCTGCAATTGTAATAAAAAAAATCACATACGAATAATATTTAATATAACGAAATCATTGCATTTTTTAATTATTTGCGTTTACCTGTTTGTGAAAGTAGAGTACAACAGAAAGTGAAAACTTTGATGAGTTTGATTTAAAATTTGATACATATTTTTCATTTAGATATGCGTTAAATTTTAACCATCTAGCTCTCTTCGTTTTGGAAACATAGTGTTACTTGTACTAGACAGACTGAACTTTTGGAGTTTGAATGGATTTTGGATGGGATTTGTTCAAATGACAGATTTAATGATAATTACAAAGTTCAGATCTTTTGCATGAATCTACCAGTTTTACTGACTATATTTTGAGAATAGTGTTTTGGACGTCTTTTTGCAGACATTTAAATACAACTGTAGTCATAAGACAATATAACGAATTTTATTGATTTAAGTCATTGCATTAATGAATAATAGCATTTATATGCATGCATTAGAAAGTACGGACCGAAGGATGGCCAACCACTTAACAGACTTGGTTCAAGATTCGATAAGAATCCCATTTGAGATGCTGAACTTGTGTATTAAATTTCATTAGTGAATTACTGAGTTCATTTATACTCAAACCGTAGGATAGATAGACTTAGTCTAAATAGACTTTGCTCAATTATTGATAGAATTCTACAAATTTTGTATAAATAGATGTCAAATTTCATACCCTTTGTTCAAAGCATTTTTTTTTAATTATCGTGTTTACAAACAAAAATGTAGACGGATGAATAGATAATGTTTTTAAAAGTATATGTTTTTCGGACTCACAAAGATCTAAATCATAAAGAGTCTCTCAAATCACAATTTCGAATTTTCGATGATTACATTACTTTTGTATACTTCTCATATGGAAAGTAAAATAGCAATTAGTTCAATCTTCCACCAACCATTTTAAGACGCCAAACAAACAGGAATCGTGAAACCTTCTAGTAAAATAGCAGACTTTAAGATATCTCTTTTAATTGTCCGAATTAATTACAGAAAAAAAATTATGGAATCTTCTTTATCTGGTAGTTAAAATTCAGATTATAATGCATTCTACCTACAGACGTAAACATACTCTATTTAAATACGCAAAAGGGAAAAAAATCTGCACTAAATTAGAAGAGCTATCTTCTGATTAAAGTAAAAAAAAGAAATTGCATCTTTAAACAAGACTGCTGCATGTTCTTAATTGGCGCCATTACATCCAATTTGAAGAAGTAATTAAAACAAGTGTCTGATTGCGACAAAATTTGTATCAGAAAAGCTCCGAAGTATTTAGTTTTTTCCTTTTTTCAGGAACGTAGGACTGTAGTAATTTGTTGGAGTGTTTTTTCCGTCCAAAGGCAAAGTTGCGAAGCGATGCATTTTGATTAGTTATCAGTACATTAAACAATCCTGATTTTTTTTTACTTAAATCTCCCCAGATGGAATGTTTAAATATTTTAACGAGATCACTAGATTCTATTAAATTTAGGATGTCCTCTAGTCATATGGGAGGAAGATTTAAAGCAAATAGAAAAATAACTTACGCATTATGAATTTTTATAAAAAGATAAAACTGTTCAGAAAAAGAGTTTCATTGATCATTTGTGTTCAGTTAATCTTCCTGTAATATCCAGAAAAGTTTCGAGTTTTTATAAAAACAGTGAACGTCGTTATTCTGTTTTTTTATAACTAAACGTAGCTTGCTCGTCCTTTTATGGGTTATCATTAACCAAATTAGTTAACGAAGTGGAAAGAATTAGGGTGCTTTTACTGGTTATAAAACCACGCTTGAAAGATGCTTGCGTTTTAAATATATTCATTAATTAGTGAATAAAATACAAAATCATAACAAAGCGTGTGTAAAATGCTTTTATACGCTGTTATTTTTTGAAATCTTTTGTATTTGTATTTTTCAGGTGAATGGTCGGAATTTTGCATCGAGTTTAATTGCATATTGATTTTTCAGGATTCTGAAATCTTTAAAATTGAGTGTTCCCGTTGATGACACAATATTTTAACATTTTACGATCTCAGTTATCACTTATTCTATTGATATTTGTTGTAATTATGTTGTATGTGAGACGCGCTATCTAGTAATAAATCTAGAAGAATTGATTTCAAAAGTTTTTAATAGATGTGATAAATAATTACGAAATATATTAAAGAATAAAATTTAGGAAATAATCATTAAGAAAAAGAAAGAACGATTATATTAGTAATCAATTTTATTAGAGACGTTGAAAAGTATATTAAAAGGAAAGTAAGCCTACATATATATCATTAAGCATCCATTAATAATTTAATTAATCCATTAATTTATTTTTTGCTTTTTCATATATGAATTATAGAGAAAGTATCATAGTTTTTTTTTTACAAAAAAAAAAATCTAACTTGAGAAACTAACACATTTTTGTCCTTTGTCTGTCTTTGAACACGTTCACTAAAAAACAAGTAATATATATATATATAAAATTAATTCAATTCCTACTTAGGTCAACAAAGAAAAATTTTATTTTAGTTACTTTTTTATTAAATAATTATCAAAAAAATTATTAAGTATCAAAATTTATTGATTTTCCAAGAACTGAAATAGCATTATTCACCTTCACGTTAAAGACACCGAAATCCTTGCATTTTACGAATTGGGCTACTGCCTGCTGTTTTCAATTTTCATTACAAACTGCTAAAACTCTATTTAAAGCATTTAAAATTGATAAAATTTAATAATTAATGAATTAATATTGGAAAAAACTAGTTACAAGTGTCATCCACTACAAATTTAAAAAATTGTATTTGAACTTGAGTGGATGAATAAAAAGAATTTTATAAACGATTGAAAATTTGAACAATATATATTAATATATATATATAGGGAGAGTGGGAATTGAATAATTTAAGCTAGATGGATGGATTTTGGTTATTATACTCAATCCACTTAATCAAATCCATTCAAATGATGTCTACCCGGCTGCCTGAATATTAATTAAAACGATAACAATCGAAAGAAGGGAGCTAGATGGATAAACATTGGTACACAAATTTAACCTTTAAAGTGGAGATTCAATAAAATTAAGAGCCTAATTATGAATGGATTATGCTTTCACAAGTATATAAACATGATAGCTCAAAAACGTGATAACTAATATATGAAATCTAGTATGTAACTGTGAATACAGCTACAGTTCTGTAGTTCTGGGTTTCAATCGGTTGGGAAGAAAAGAGTCTAAAAACAAATTAGATTTTTGGTAACTATTATTTTGGTAAGCTAGGGATCAATATCTAAAAAATCGCCTGATGCGAGAAAGTTTTGGGTTGATCAGTCTGATAGTCGTAGAAAGCAGCAACTAAATCGCCAAATGCGAGAAAGCTTTGGGTCGGTCAGTCTGATAGTTGTAGAGAGCAGCAACTAAATCACCAAATGCGAGAAAGCTTTAGGTTGATCAGTTTGATAGTTGTAGAAAGCAGCAACTAATTTTGAACTTATTTCTAATCATTTATTAATTTTTATGTCCGTAAATAATATAGTTCTTTGAAATTTTTTACCTCCTTTCATTAACCAATTTCAATGACAAGAAATTCACAGCTGCGAATGCCAAAACAGGTCCACTGTAACTTGCAGTGAGTCCACACAAAGTATACAATACCTTATAGAAATCGGAAAAAGATTTATATCTTAGTAATAAATTAATTTTCGACTTGAGAAAATGTTCCTGTAAATTGTGTTCCAGCAAACAATCTCAATCGACAGGTCTCGAACATCATTTTCTACTTTTGTAACAACTGCCTACAGGCGTGTGTAAGCATATCGTTGGCGATTCTGTGAAAAAAAACAACATCTCAACGTGCGAGACATGTTTCTTCCACAAGTGGTGAGTAATTGAAAGGATTTACTAATTCTGATGTTTAATCATGTTTACGATTCACAATAATAATCGCTTGTATGTTTCCTCGCAATTTAAAAACTCAAATCACAGCTCATACAAATGAATTTTCAAGTAAATCAACATTTGTATTATTGCAGATCTGGTAAATAAAACATAAACAAAATTAATGCATTTTATATCTGTAAAAGTATTATAACATTATTGTGATAAAGTAAAAGAATAAAACCAAGATCGTTTTTTGAGAGGAAAAAAATAATAACCTTTTTTTCATGCGGTTGCTAACTGCTTTCTTGTAAATTTCTGTTGTATTGAGAATAGTCAATAGACTTTCATCTGCAACCCATTGCAAGTGTAGAACATTTATTTTTCCAACTTTCATTCAACCATAATTGCTATTTCAAAAATATGAAAAATATTAATCAATAATCTAGATTTATTTTTCAAAGCATAATAGAATTTAAATACTTCTTACATCTTTCCATTTTTGTTCTACAATCCTTCGTACATTTCTTTTTTTTATCTAGTTATCTTGTAATTTGTTCTATAACTTTAATCATTGACTTTAGAACTGCAGACGATTTTGTTTCATTTCTAAGCTTGTGAAAAACTAATTTAAATCAAATAAAAATTTATATTGTTGAAAACTACATAGTAGCTTCAAACACAAAGAAAAATGTATTTTAATTCCAAAGGGAATCCTTTGAATATAAATAATCTGAAATTTGTTTGTGAATAAGAGATACAACAAAACAAAATAATTATAAAATTTTGCAAAAATAAAATTTATTATGCATAGAAGATAAATACGCAAACGATTTTATTTCTGTAACGCAAACAAACAAACAAAATAATAATTCAAATTCAGTAAGAAAATACATAAGATAATGGAATAAAATTCTTTATATAAACTTCTGAAGAAACAATGCTCCATGCATAGAATATTTGATCAAAGAAAACTGAATCCTACTGAAAAAAAAAGGTTTAAACAAAGTAGACACAGCAGTCTTTTGCAAAGAAGTCAAGGAAAAAGAATAAGCGTAAATATTTTACTGCAGATATAACTTATGTTTGTTCACGTAAAATCTTTAAAATTTTAACTGTGAAGAAATGCACATTTCGAAATGAGTCCAATAATCTATGTTTAGTTAAAAAAAATATTGTCCAGTGCAAAAAAAGTAAGTAAGGATTTTAAAACAATCAGTTATATATTTTAATATATCTTGTCCTTACGAATGAAAATAAATATTAGAATTTTCAATATATCGTCATATTATATTTTACTTTTAAAACAGCAAAGCTCTTTTTAATTTAGTCTTTTATTTTCTGAAATAATTATGTTCTGTTAAATATGATTGTTTTTATTAATATTTGTTTTCCAGATGTGTTTTAAATTTTAAAAAACGCCTAGGACAAAACTCTGAGTCTAATATATGAAAGATAATAGAAAGTGAGATAATTTGAGATAATTGAGAAAATTAATTTCTTGAATTTCTTGTTTTTTATTCATTGATAAAGCTACAAAGTCGTGTCAATTAATAAAAGAAATAGTAACGAGATAGTTTGAAATTGAATTATCTGTAAGTTATTAATTACTATTATTATTAAATTATTAGTTAAATTATCGGAATTAAAATATTTTAAAGTCTAATACTTTTAATGTAAAAATTGCCTTTTTATAATTATACACATCATTCTTTTATTGTCAGACATGTTTGTTAATTAATATTTAGCCGCTTTTGGCGACCAGTTTGTTCAACCAGATTTACTTTTTAAGCTGTTAAATTAAAAATACAAAATGAATTTAATATATATACTACTAGAACAATAAACCATCTGAATTACAAAATGTTATTACATCTGAATATTACAAAATGTAGATATTACTGAAAAAACGCGGCAATGAAAATCCTACTACGGCTTTAATGATTAACAAAAAAGCATGCGATTGAAGCTTTAATGGGTAAGTTTGAAATTCATCATTTAAAAATAGTATTATGGATAGTTTATCAAATTGAAATAAAAATATTATTAAAATTACGGGAATAAATTATAATAAATGGAACTGACATCATTAGAAAGGTTATGTTGGAGTATTAAGATAATAAAAAGACAATTTTTTAAGATATTTGTGTTGAAAGATATGAACATCTATTTTCGTAGACAAATGATAGCGAATGTTAAGCCTATCTTTACGCTCGATTAAACTTTTTGTTTGAAGCCTGTTTCTCGATTTCTATTATATTTTTTGCTTTTTCTCCTCTTGTTATATTTTTTTTATTTTTTTCCTGAACAGACGTTTTAGTAACGCAGAGAATTCTCTCTAGTGTATTTCAAATAATAATTTGCAGCTCTTTTCGAAACGTTAAATTCAATGCAGATGTAAAATTGTTTAATGAAGTAGTCTGAAATTCATACTATGGTTTGTTTACATTTCAGTGTTGCCATTCGACAATAAGTAATATGTGACATAAACGTTAGCATTTTACACACACACAGGCACACACACCACGCAATTTTTTTTAAAAAAAACCCACTGATATCTATTTTTATCTTTAGGAGATTAATATTTATACTATAAGTATTAATATTAATATTTATAATATAAATATTTCACATTTTTTTTACAGTACTGAAGAAAATAAAATATCTTAATGAATATTTTCTGATAAATAATTAAGCAGTTAATTTGGCATTAATAAAAATGAAAATAATTAAAATCAGTAATTTTTAATTGGCTGCTTTAAAATTTTTCAAACAGTGTTCTTCCAAAATTCTGCTGATTTATTCTGATAAAAAAGATTTTCATATAAATTCATTGAAAAGCAATGAAATTCGACAATATATATATATATATATATATACAATAGTTTAAACATTTACCGCTATCTAATGATAGAGTACCTATATATCTCCTGTTTTCAAAATAGACTTCATCAATCTATTAATTATTAAAGTTTGGAAAATAAGCGTAGAATTGAAATTGACTTTATTGAAAAAGGATATTTTTGAGTTTTAAAACAGAGTGATTATTTTTTATAAAATAATTTTTTCCATTTTTTTTATGAAATGGTAACATTTTGATTGATATCTAATCAGTTTCTTTTTTAATTAACGTTTACGCATTGAAAAGCTGTCAATATTCCTTTTGTCCTTCTTAAATAATACACATACAATGTGTTGAATTCGAGCCTGTTGCTTAAAATTAGATGTGAAATATACATATATACATGCATATATATTTACTATGATTTTTTATTTATATTAAGAGAAAGAATTAAGATTATCTAGATATAGTATCGTAAAAGGAGTGAAATGAAAAAGAACTCAGAATGAATATTTTTAATGTGATTAATAATGCTCATTGTTTAAATGATGAATATATATCCAAATTACATGATATCATTTTGCTTTTTTTACAAGATAATTCAATTTATTACGATAAATATTCGCCTAATTCAGTTGCAGAACTCTTAAACGAAAAAAAAAAAATTAGGATATTATTTAAATTTTATTAATATTTTTGTTTTAATGTTTAATTTTGAAGTATGCTCTTAACTTTATTCCTCAGCCCATAGGGAACTAGACAATATGACTTGGAAGTGCTCTTCCAACGATAATTCCCGGTTTTGATCTTTGATGAATAGTTTTGATTTACAACAACTAGTTAACCAAATTTTATAAATATAGAACTGAATTTATTTTATGAGTGAATAAATTTGAGGATGCAGGTATCTGAATTGGATCACACACCTGTGGAAAAATCCAGTAGTCGTGGTGGTGGTATGTGTGCGTGTGGGGGGAGCGGTCTGCCCTAATCTTTCTTGCCTATTATACGATAAAAATGTTAATCCCTGCCTCTCGCATAAAATTGGAGATCTTAGGCATGGCCGTAAATGTCATAAGTGCTATGATTTTTATTTCTAGAGTTCCACATACGAAAATTCTGCTCTTAGTTGTACTAAAAAAACTAAATATGCTGTTTGGGATAGTTTTTCTTCTAAAAAATGATATCAAAACTCGACTCACAATTAAAATTTAGTCAGAAAGAGACATAACAAATTCCATGTATTTAGATCTTGCGTTTTTGATAATCGCTTTTAAATGTATGTGAGAGAGCAAACGAACAGACTTCCAGCATTTTGGCATATTTAGCTCGAAATTTGATAAGAATTTATTTTTTAGAGGCTGAAATAGTGCATTATATTTCATTTATCCAAATTGTTACTTTTTTAATTGTAATATATATAGATATATATAGATCTTGCGTTTTTGATAATCGCTTTGAAATGTTTGTGAGAGAGCAAACGAACAGACTTCCAGCATATATATGTGTGTGTGTGTGTGTGTGTGTGTGTGTGTGTGTGTGTGTGTGTGTATGTGTATGTGTGTGTGTGTGTGTGTGTGTGTGTGTGTAAGTTTAGACTGATAGATGACGCTCTTGGATGGATTGTAATATAAATCTTCCATTATGTACCGAATCATCAATTATATATCGAATTTTATTCATGCAGCACTTTAAGTTACATAATTTTAGTATTGATAGATATTCAGATAGCCAGAGAAGCAGACATCCTATTATTAGATTTCGTAGATATCAATAAGACTTAAAAGCAGCCCTAAAGTTACTTCTCCTATTTATCAAGTTTAGTAGTGAGTATGAATAATCACCGAATTAAACATACTTACCTTTGACCTTATTCGAAACTTCGTAACAATGTAACCGTTAACATATTTGCCTCTGCCGCTATGGGAGAGCGTAGCGAGACATCGAGAAATATGATTGGGATCTCCGGCGTAGACCGGAACATGCGCGGGCGCCCTCATGCGCAGGAGAGAGCAGGGGCTGTTATAAAGAGCGCCGTCCAATTGACGTCGTCTCGAGAACAGTAGAACCATTAACTCTGATGTGTACTGTGAGGCACTCTGAAGACTACGCAAGTCCATTAAGAACCAAAGACCGGGGCTACTCACAGAAGGTGTGGTTCTGCTCCATGATAACGCGCATCCACACGTCTCCAGGACCACACACGCGGAACTAGCCAAGCTCAAGTGGGAGCAGCTCGACCATTCGCCCTACAGCCCGGACATGTCACCCTGTAATTTTCATGTGTTTGGTCATCTGAAAAAAACATCTGAAAGGAAAGCGCTTCAACGCGGACGGCGAACTCAAGGACGCTGTGAAGGACTGGGTCAAGTAACGACCAAAGATATTCTGGGAACAAGGAATGCTTCGGCTCGTTAATTAATGGGATCGTTGTGATCAGGCCTATGGTATATACTTTGTGTAAAGTGTTCATTTAAACCCACAGTGTCTTTTCGTACCTTTTCATTTGAACACCTCTTGTATTTATAACATCGCGGTTTTGAATTATCGTGTTTATATATCTCTGAAAGTACAGACGTACAGACGACCATTCCCTTTTTGGATTTGGCTCACAATTTGATAGATGTCTACACTATAGATGTTAAATCTAATTACAAATTTTTATCTATTAAATGCTCTTCACTTTGTAGTTATCGTATTAAATTTCATTCAGAGAGTCAGACAGAGGGCCTCCCTCTGAACGGATTTTGCTCAAAATATAAATAGAAATGTACATTTGATCAGAAGACCGTACACCACATTTAAACCGTCTAAATCAAAGTGTTTTAGAGTTATCTTTAAAGCTGGGAAAAAGATGGACATTTTCCCACAGAGCCTTTTCATTTGAACACCCCTTGTACATATATATATAACAATTATTTCGACTGAAGCAGAAGGCAGGTTTGACAAGCAGTGAAGAGACACTGCTTGTTTGACAGGCAGTTTTAATTTCGTTTTATTCTCTCCCAGGAGACATGCATAATTTATTTACAAGAAGACTCAGCGCGGCACAAAAGCAGAAGTAAGAAAGAAGGGCGAAACAAATGATCACTACTCTTATATAACATGGGACTTCTGGCTACGTGCCGATTGAATACATGTGTTGACCTTTGACAAGGGCAACGAAGGAATCACTTTAATTTGATACGTAAAAGTGATTGCGCAGTAATTTTTACACAGCTTCAGTTGAATTAATTAAACAGAAAGTGGAATTGTATTAGGAAATAAGAGAATGAAATTACTATGGGCTAAATTAAGATAAAGCTTTGGAAATTAATTTGGTTTAAATCAAGTTTAAAATATCATTACACACACACCCACACACCCACACATGCACGCACGCACGCTTGTGGGTCGAGTTTTTAGAGACTATGAATCAGACCAAAGGCGGTGGGAGAATGGTGGCGTATTGTGGAAATTTTGATTTCACTTTTGCTCCTAAACTATTAAAAAGATAAAAATTAATCGAAAAATATATATATCATCATGAGCAATTTTCGTAATTAAATTTTTTCGATAACCGCCAATTTTTAGAAGCTATTAAAACTTTTAGAAGAAAAAAATATTGCAATATATGATTATGTGCTTTGCTAATCTTGGTTGCTCAAGTTGTCTCTTAGTATAATCTTGATTTTAAAACCGGGTTGACGATTCAAGATTCGAGACTTAATACCGAATTGTATGCTTCACGTCAACCTAGAAATACAAAAAGTCAACTTTCTTGAAGGATTTCTGTTTTGAAGCTTCTGTTAAGTCAGTTGTACCTTTAAATATATAACTAATATTCTTATAATTTCAAACGCCAATCAGAAAGGGCTATTAATACCACAAACGAACTGACACTCAAAATAACAAAAACCATACGCTCCGAAAACTCTTTTAAAAGCTGCAGCTGTATATCCTGTCATCTGAAAAAGAGCATTGACAGATGATAAATTTCGTTTAAAGAAATAATCGAAACAAAAAAGAACAAACTTTGCATTTGAGGAAGATTACTAAACCTTTATTCAGTTACCTTCGTTAGAAATAGAAAAGTTAATCAGTTTTCCAAAAGTTCTCGTTTCTCATTTGCAAACCCTAAATTTTGAATTTTAATTAAAGAAGTCTAAATGATAGTTAAATTTATTTCGGGAAGTTCGTTTCCATTAATTTTGCTGAAATTGTCCTTATCCTTAAATTAATTTTATATTCATGGTTATAATAATACGAAATTAGAATAATTTAATCATTTTTTATTATATTAACTATATTTTTACTGCAAAGTAAATATTTTGATATTATATTTTTATGTGATTTATAATAGTTTATTGTTACAAAATTGATGATTATACTAACCCTAGTTTATAGAAAATTAAATGAGATGAAAAAAGATGTTGCCATTTTAAGAAAATAAATCGTTTTTGATAACATAATAAATTTAAATAAAATAATTTATCGTTCTTTGAATAATGAACAATTTCAATTTTATCTATTTGTCCCGAATTTAAATAAAATCCATCTGATTGTCTTCAATATTTTACTCATAAATATTCAGCTCATATTAAAAGAGATTAATCAGATTCTTTTTTAGGAAATAAAAGTTATTTAAAGTCGCATAAAAGTCATTTCAAAAAATGCCCCAAAGCTGAATGAACAATTTCAGTGAAAGAAAAATCTCCTTATCCGTCACATTTTCTTATTTATTAGAAAAGTGTCTCTATTAAAAAAATAAAATAATTCAGATTTAATTCTAAGAAAAGCTAGTTTTCTGAAGAAAGAGTTTTGAATGTTTAGCAATTATTAATGGTGCAGGTTAACTCAGAATCTATTAATGGTACTGGCTTAACTCAATGTAACCTATTAAATGGAAAAAACTTTTAAAAAAAACATTATATTTTTTTTAATATTTATATCTTATGTTAAATTATCCTGAAGAAATATTTATGATAGCAGTTAGTGAAAGCGTGTTTCAAAAATTCCAAGCGATGCATTCACTTAAATGGATTGATTAAAGTTACAGTTTTTTAATTCAATAAACGAAAGTTATTACATCATTACTAATAATAGAAATAATAATTTCTTTCCGTATTTAGACTGAATAAACATACAATATTATAAATCGCATTACCATAAATTAAACTATCACAAATAAATTCATTTTTAGGAATTTAGGAATTGTATTAGCATACAATTGGAACCAATGGATAAATTCAATTCATTTAAAACCCGTGTTTAATTTAGATGCAAAAGATAAATATTGCAATTTTTATCTTTCCTAAAAATAAATTCATTTTTGATAGTTTAATTTATGGTAATGCGATTTATAATGTTATATATTTCAGTCTAAATATAGAAAGAAACTATCGTTTCTATTTTTAGTAATGATGTAATAACTTTGCCCGAGATTTTTGCTGCACCATGTACAACATTAATAAGTGAAATTTTAAATTAAAACAAAATTTAAAGATAATCTACAATTCCATCATGAGTTTTGTTCGTAACATTGCTTTAGAAAATTGAAAAGTTATTTATTTATTTATTTCTTACTTTATA
>JAPMOR010119471.1:513020-549204 GCA_026543865.1 Argiope aurantia
TATATAATGAAAATTATTATAATCTTGAATATCAAATCATGATAAGAGAAATAAGAGAGATTATACAAAAGCATTAGGATGTGGTATTCGGGAATCGAGCTTGGAAACTTTTTAAATAGAGAACGGCGACTATTAATGTGCAACAGCAATTACTCATTTGTTTTTTTAGAGTTTTCTTTTTTAAAGCAATTACAATATGGTGATCAACATAGAAAGGTATTTACCATTCAGAAATCCACCAAACCATTTGTTCCAGTCCGCAGAGGAGTAAAAATTCAAAATGGTTTCGTGCAGTTCCTACACTCACGCTTTTCAAGAATTTATAAAGCAATAAAAGCCGGAAATGTTTCAATGTTTATTTTTTAATCAATACTCAAATTACATTGTTTTGTTTTTTAAAATTTGTCATACTCAATAATCGGCCTATTTTATCAATATAGAACGTTGTAGGGACAAAATACACCTTTATCTTTTTAAGTAAAAATAATGTAGCTAAACAAAGTATCAACGTTTACTATGAAGATTATGTACAAGCTTTTGCAATGACCTGCTATATAAATATAATAAAACACGACTGACGGCTTTAAATTTTTAGTTTCCGAAAACAAACACATTGCATATGTTAAAAAATATGTATGGATAGGATTTAAGTTCCACATAATGGCAACATGCAGAGTGAACATCATGACTCTTATATCTTCTCGTCCGATCGACAATCTGAAAGAAAAGAGCAAAATTGGAAGGCGTTGAAAATATTCAATGTTGGCCGTGTGATGCTTGTTTTTTTTTCTTTTAATTTGTGTAAAAGGCAGCTCGACTTCTTTTTTATTTTCATTTTATTTAATTAATTTTTTTATCCTATATGTTGCGTATGTCTTTTAACCTTTGTTTTACACTATTTTATTCGGAGTATCGCATTCAAATGCACATAAAAAATTTTGTAAAAAATAAATCGAGAACTTAAAAGACAAAATATAAACTATTAATAAAATTTCCACCAGCATTCTACAAAATAAAATTTAATTTTGAGCTTGACGAAAAAAGTGGTTTATATTTCATTATTGGGAACTATCTCTTGGTGCAACTATATATAATACATAGAACATAAAAGATATAAAAAAATTTACTAACAATCATATTAAACTCAGAAAAATAGCAAATAATAAGAAAAAAATACACATACAACAGTAGATGGAACAATGAGTAATCTAGAAAACAAGCAGTCATTTATTTTTCAGTTCTCGATTTGAAGAAAAAGAATCCCCTTATAAATCCCAGCGGATTTCATGAACCCTTTTCTAATCTTACATACTGCACTATAAGTTCGGACTCTTGTTAGTCGAAAAGAATTTTTTTCCACTATTTTTATCAACTTTCTATTGAAGTCATGAAACCGGAATTGTTTGAATATGTTTTTAAGATTTGTTGATTTCACCTGGAGCTTAATTTTTGTATAAATGTTTATCGTCTGCATCATTGTTCATATAATATATATTGTAATAAATCATTGAATTTTGTATTTCCAGCAACACAATCAGTTTAAATAAGCCTTCAGTCTGATCATTATTTTGATATATAAATAAAAATATTATTATTTTTTCATTTTAATATAATATGTTTGTTTCAAATTTAAATTATGTTATTTTACAAATTGCTAGTGCACTATACAGCTTAAGTGTAAATTAAAGGTATAAAAAAATTTTGATTATATGAGATTAACTGGAAAAATAAGAATTCATCGATAAACTGATATAATGTTTACTGCAGTCTATTTCCTAGAGAAAATTTTCATTAATGAAATATTTATATTTAAATCCATTTATTTTCATCATCGTACTGAAAACGTATATGAAATTTATCACAGATAGGTAAATTTTACGACTATTGTTAAGCCTTAACTTATGAACATTGATGTCAAAATTATCCTTATAAAAATATGATTTGTATTTCTCGATAGTAGTAAAATTAATTTGTAACTAATTAATATAAAATCAGTTTTTAATTAATTAATACAAAAAATAGCAATGGAAGTTTCATTTAAATGAAATGACATTTAAAAGTGTGCTTTTAAAACCACACGGAGTTAGCAGGAACTTTTTGAATTGGATATAAATCAAATATGTAATACTCTCGAGAATGACTGTATTTCACAATAGTGGTAAAACCGTTTTAAGACAGATCAATATAAAATCAGTTAATAAATGATGAAAAGAAAATATTTACAACTAATGCTTTAGTTTCTTAAACAAATAGCATCTGAAGCTATGTTTTAAAAGCCACATAAATGTATCAGGAACCTTTTCGATTAGGTATAAATCAAACTAGTAACATTTTCTAGAATTATATTTATGTTTGAACCACGAATGCATTTTTGATTTCTCATATATAAAATATAGAGAATGTTCTGTAATCGTCAAAAATTTGAAAATAGAATTTTGACGAATCTTCAAGTTTTATACGTCCCTAAAAATACGTTTTTGGAATTATGTCTGCCTGTCCGTTTCGCCACACTACTTGTGAGCACGATAACTGGAAAAAATATTGAGTTATATGGATTAAATTTGGTATAAGATTTTTATATCAAAAATATAGATTTCTATTAAATTTGAAATTCCTAGGAAGTCTGCGTAGCTAACTTTCAGAATATAAGTAAACAAACCGAAGAAAGCAAAGTGTATACAATTTGGCATATAAATTTAACATCAAAAGTGAAAATACATATTAAACTTAAAACAAAATCCGTCAAGAGATTGATTGCCTTTTGATTTGCACTTTCGCAGGCGTGTAAACGCGATGAATAAGTATACGAAATTCGATATGTGATTTTGAGACTATAATTGTAATTCTGTTCTAAATTTTTAGTTTTAGTCGCTCAGAAAAAAATCATAAAAATTCGCATTTGACGTTCTTGTGTTTTTGTTATAACCGCAATTCCAGCAAGTTATTATCACAAAAAAAAAAAAAATATTTGCATTTTACAAAGTAATAGGCCTTTCGTAACTATTCTTCGGTAACGGCTTAAGGCTAATAATATACAAATTCATTTATTAAGAGTAGGCGAGAAAATTTCAAGAGACTACTTCCATTAATTCGTTAGCGGACACATCGCAGGATGAGAACAGAAAGAAGCAAAAATGATATATTTGTAGGTTTATGAAGCATTATCTATTTCACTGATACAGAAGAGATTTGATGCAATGATCTAGTGATAAAATCTCGAATTACGGGGAAAATTCCAGGTTTGGAATTCGATTCCATTAATTTTTGTTTCGATTATATTTGTTGTGTATACTGGACTGGTGCAAGTTAAATCTGAAATTTCTAGTGCCAAATGTCTCAATGTTGGTATGGTGGGGAAGTTTAGAAAAGTGTTGCTGGTTAGGATCATGCCTGCATTATTTATCCTTCTAGATGCAGGATTATAATTAATATTTAAAATATCATTTTGTTTAAGCCTTAAAAAATGAATATAAAAGAAGGATGATCACCATGGTAATTAAGGCAAGATATAAACGTTTTTTAACGCTTTGATTTAACTTGACTATTTTCATGTTTTAAAAATGGAATTTGGGTTTTCATTCACTTCCTCATGCAACAGAATTTTTCAGATTTTGTACATTTATATAGTTTTGATGATTATGTTGTTTTAATATATACAAAATTTAACTATCCGCTAATCTTTGATAAATTTTGATTACGTAACCAGTGGCGCCATCTGATAGTAAATTCGGAAACCATAGGTATTATGAATAAAAAATAAAAGATTCTGCTTTTTAATAAACTAAAAAAATTGGAGTTTTCATAAATATTTGATTTATTAATAGTATAATATTACTTGTATATTATACTATTAACATATTACTTTTATGCATACTATAAACATAACATTTAAAATCGATCTTCTCGCTTTTACAGTTATCCCCAAAATGTTTTTAAAATAAATTATTTATTTTAATAGAAAATGGTATAGTTAGAATAATTTTTTTTGACTAGTGCTCGAAATAAAAAGTTTGTTATGAGTAATCCCTTCCCACACATAGCTACAATAAAAACAAATCGTTTACTCTCGGTTTTGTTCAGTCATAATAATATAGTTTATATTTTGAGATATAAAGATGGATCTTCATTCTAATAAGGTTTTCAAATGCAATATTTATATTCAAAAGAAGTATGCAATTATGTAATATTAAAGAGGACAATATTTCCCAGCGGACGAGCAAGCAATTGTAACGAATTTTCTTGGAAAAACGAACTTCATGTTTGATGCATTTTCGTAAAATATTGTATATTTTGAAAAGACGCTATAATCTTCAGTTTTTTTGCTGCATATTTCCATTCTATATAAATATGAAATAATAATAGCTTTGAATGAATAATGATTCTTTTATCGACCTATAATCTTATTTTGTAACATATATTATATATAATAATGTAATCTAGAAATATTAAAATATAAAATTTGTTTTATGCGATAGCCTGGGCTGAAAGTATTTAAACAAATGGCTTAACTTAGTTTCTTTTTTTTATTAATCGGGTGGTAGACATTTAATGATTTATAAGAAAATAATGTATTGTTAGCACCAGCCAAAAATTAAAGCTATTTTTATGAAACTAACATAAATGTAAATATTTCCTGAGTCAAAACCATTAAAAGCAAAATATATTGTATTTAGAATGATTTAATGCTGCTGCGGTTAGTTATACTAACGTCTCGTCTTAAAGCAACCCTAAGGCTATTTTGGGACAAATTTCGTAATTTTGGTTAAGGGACGAGAAAGACACTTGAGTTAGCAGACGTCTCTTCAAATTTCCACACCACACTAATGGGAGGACCTTTTTAATAGCCCTATATCCAAAACCCAACACACAAATGAACTTAACCAAATTGGAAATAAATATTAAATATAAATGTAAAAAAGGAATTAAATAGAATAAAAAGAAGGAAATGATTGATTTAGATGAAATAAAGACTAAAATTAATTTTAATAGGGGCAGGTTCAAATATCGAGGAATTTATTTTAACAAATAGTTGATAAAAGAAATAAAGATATCTAAAGGAGAGATTTTTTATTATTATAATGGTTAAAGAGGTAAATAATTTCTTTTTAAATTGTAAATATTACTATAAAGAACTATTAAATAACGAATATAATTCTAATTCGTCATACATTTTAAATAGTATCGAAAAAAAAAAAGGAATTCGACAACAGAATACTAGCTTTCGCAAAAAAGTCTAAGATAAAGACTTGTTCCTTACACTTTCTTTATATGTTCCCAACATTCAAACTCCATAAAAAAAACCTGTAAAATCTAGTTTTGTGACTTGAGGCACTGGTACGGAAACATTTCTTTAAATACTTAACAATTATGCAGAATAAAATTGAAAATGAGGATAATTTTATAATCAGTAGCAACAAAGAAGCTCTGAAATTTCTAAAAGTTAATAATATCAATAAACTTAATGCTTATGTTTTTGAAAATTTGTACATAAATCTACCTTATGAGGAATTAATAGATGTTTGTATTTTTATATATGATGTATATTTAACTAGAGATTTAATTACAAAAAGTAACTCGCTTGAATTTTGTAAATTTAATATTTCTGAAAATTATATTTTTAAACAAGTGAAGGGAATTCGAACGGGAAAAGTGCATTGCACATTGAATATGTGTCAGATCTTACCACTGACGAATTTCTCTTGGCACTACAACGATTTGTTGGCAACATAGGGCTGTCAGAAAGTATCTACACTAGCAATGCCACCACCTTTCGTGCAGCAAATAAGGAACTGATCCTGTTATGGTGAGTTCTGTCATCGCCTAAAATTCCCCAATATTACAACTTAAATGGAATAACATGGAAACATATCGCCTCGCGAGCGACATGGTGGGGAGGCTAATGGAAACACCTGATAGGAATTGTCAAACAATGTCTGAGAAAGGTACTCAGATGAGTACTTATATAAGAGGAAAGACTGTCCACTGTCCTCATTGGTATAGAAGTCTCTCTGAACAGTCTATGAAGAGGGAAAAGAAGACAGCACCTCAGTCTTACACTTTTCATTTCTTGACATGACGAAAATTAACGGCCATTCCATCCAACTTGGATAATGACACAAGACTTAAGAGAATCTGTAAGCAGCAGCAGGACTTTCTTTACTGTTTTGGGAAAAATTGGTCAAAGAAATATTTACTTCAACTCCGATCTTTTCATCAAGTTCGAAACCAAGAAGTCCGTCAACGTCCGAGTTGGCGAAGACATCCAACCACGGCACATATGGAAGAAGAGCAGAGTTTAGACCAACATCAGGAACGCGACGGGAAGATAAGATCCTGTGAACTGAGAATTAATGGTAGAAAAGTAATTCTCCCGGTATCTCTGATTATCCTTCTCTGGGTTGACCAGGCTGGGGAGGATGCTGGGAACGTAACTATATCTAATATTTTAGTTGTCCAGTTGGCAACGTCAGTTTAAAATTAGTTTTAAAGAAAAATAAAGAGATGTCGGTTGATACTTTTCAGTCTCATTTAGAAATTTAATACCTACAAATTAATACTTAAGTGCTTCAGCTAGTATTTTTATTGTATTAAGAGAAGCTAGTACTAGTACTGTGAGAAAAAATAAATAAACACAATTTAATAAATGGTTGGAGATATATTGAGAATTTACCTTTGTTGAAATTGGATAATATATATGTAACTGATTGCTATCCAAAAGAATTAAGTTTTACTAGAGCGAACAAAAATCAACAAAAAAGACAACCATTGGATTTAAAACCAATTACAAACATTTGGATTTAAAAATAGAAATTTCTAATGATAAAATTTTAATAGGTATTTACAATAAAAGAGATGAATTTAATTTCAGAGTAATTAAACATAGTAATTACCATTCTAATTTAAAATCTAAAGTTCTAAAAAATTTGATTTTCTTACAATTTAACGGGATTAAAAACTTTTAAGAAAATCAAATTTCTTATATTGAAGTGACAAACAATTTCATGAAATCTAAACTTTTAATGATTTACCCAAAAATTAGTGCAATATAGAAGTTCTAAAAAAGATAAGGTTTATCATTTTTCTAACCTATAATTCTATTATTTTCTAAATAACATTCTAATATTTTCACAACTAAAGATATTATTACTAGTTTATTTTCTTCGTTTTTTTCCAACTCAATAGATGGCGCTGATATTATTACCTATAGTGCCGAGTCACTAACCAAGCATTGCGGGCGTATTCAGCTTTAAGCACGGGAAAGTTGAATATAGTTGAGTTATCTGCAGTAATAAGTTGGATGTTCTTCATAAATTCTTTTGGATTATGCTTACACTTAACTGGTATGTTCTTTTATTTCTTATTAATGTTTTTTTTTGTTTAATATTTTAATAAGGGTCTTATAATTGTTTAGTTTGATTCTATTTGCTGTTGTCTTGCTTAGATGTGAGTTTTGAAATGCTATTTTGCATATTATTATTGTGTAATTTTAATATTACTTTACTGATATTAATGCTTGTCTTCAAAACCTCAATTTCTTGGGATTTTCTGGTCACGAGGGGTCAATGCTTGGAAGAAAGTCAAATCCCTCACAGAAAAAGTCCTTGGTTTGAATCCCTAATTGAAGGTGACCTTGATAAACTCTTCAGACCGGTGTCATTATTTCCTTCTTTTTTATTCCATTTAATTCGATTATTGCATTTAAATTTAATATTTATTTTTTTATTGATTGAATATCTCTAGTATCTAATAAAAAATATGGATCGCAGCCATAGTGAATTTTTTTTTCACTATTTGATTTATGCACCTATTAACAAGTTTTAGACAGGCAAAAATATGATTTGTTTATTTGAAAATGAAGTTATGAACATGCAGCATTGGGGGCCTCTGGAGACAACCAAATGTAATCGATCTCTTGCCAAAAGTACCAATTAAGTTGTTTTTAAATAAACTGTTGTACAGACGTGCAACATCGAAATTCACTCAAAAATATGAAACATTCAACAAGCACTTGCTGATTTTAACGAAACTTCAAACAGAAATGGCAAAACGGAGTTAAGTTCATATATCTAAAAATACACCAATTGTGTTTGCAGTGAATTAGCCAGCAAAGATATTTGAGAAGATGTCCTCTTTAGAGCGACTAAAATTCATAATTATTCTTGGTTGTATTTGCAATATGAATTGTTATTTTCAGATACATATAGTCCAGTAATCCTGCATATGTGATTATTATAAATTAGTAACTGTTAACTGACGCGTTACTGCCTGAAAAGAAATAATTTTGGGAATATCGTTTGACTTTTAAAATAGTTATCTTGTTTAATTAGGAATGACAGAAAGAATATTTATTTTCTTGTCGACAATGAATACATTCAATAAAACTGTATAATATATAAAAGAAAATATAATTAATATTTATTCTGTTTTCTTATTATTCAAGTATACTTTAGGATAGACAATATTGTTTTTCCCTCTTCAGAAAAAACATTTAAATCTCTTGGCTGTCCAACTCGTGAACATACAACTGGCCATGGATTTTCTAGGTTCAAAGCAATAAGTTGAAAAAGTTTTATCGCCATCGGATGAACAGTACGACAGCATATGAAAAACGAACAAACGGACATACATTTTTATATTTTAGACACAATAATTGTACTATACCTATAATCTTCGTGCAATTGCAAGGAATAAGTTCTCAAGTTTTATCGCAATTTGATGAATGATACGGCAGCACATAAAATATGAACAAACATTCATTTTTATGTTAGATGATTAGAGGGAATACTAATGTTTATAAGTAAATTAATATTCTATTTTTTGAAACATGACTTTAGAAGTTCTTATATACTAATTCTTATTTATATATTACTAAAGTCGTCAGTTTAAGAGAAATAGCAGTTGTCTTTGGTGATTTAGCCAATAATGCTTGAGAGCTATAGGATAGAAAGCTGCAGATCAGAGTATAACAATAAATTTTCGTATCTGAAAATCGGACTCAAACGTCTTCAACTGATCTGGTGCGGAAGTTTGTGAGAGATGAAAGATAAAGTACAATCCAGTTATCTTAGATTATAAATGAATTCTGAAATAAGCCACCTTTAGCTTCTAAACGTAGCATTAATCTAATATAAGCTGTCATAGACATTTATAAACCAACTAGTAAATTTTAAGCTTTTTATATATTCAGGATGATTCAAAAATCAAGAAATACTTCGAAAAATCAGTAATTTCGAAAAAAAATGAAGATAAAAAAATGCCTTTGAATGATGAAAGGGTGAAAGAAAAGACATATTTTATTTATCATAAAACCAGAAATTATTGCTAGGTTGGTATGAAATCTAGAGTTTATGGCGAGCCAAAATGTGCATCTGATATAGCAAAAGAAATTTTGAAGCAATGACTCTGACCAACATCATATCCTCTGTAATCCATCGATTCCATAACTCAGTGGCAGAATTAGATATTTTACGCCCCCAGTTAGAGGGCTATTATATAAACAATTTAGTCATTTTTTTTAGTATCTGAATAATTTAGTCTCATATTTTAGCACGAGTATATTAACTTAATTTAATAGACATGTCTATTCTTGTTTTAGTGGCTTTATGAAAATGTTTTTCTTTATATTTTTCAATATGTATATTTTGTGAAACATGATTAAATTAACAGTAAAAGTTAGGAACTTTGTAACCTAAGTTAGTACATTATAAGATTTTTTTTAATAAGGCGGTAAATTTAATATATTTAAATTTTTTTTATATTTCAGCATATTTTTTATATTTTTTAGCATGTTACTAATTTAATTTAAAGCTTTTTTATTTCCTTAACTTTGTGAATATGTATTTGGATTTAATAATCGAATGATTCCAGATTGTATGACATTCAAGTTTGTGATTTGTACATTATTGATGTGTATACATATTTGAAGCAGATGTTCCATAACTCAAGTAACTTAGTCTTTTTTTTTAAATCTATTTAATTTAGCTTAACATTTTAACACGAATCAACATGCTTAAATTTTTATTTTTGTTTTAATGGCTTTGTAAAAATGTTTTTGTAATTTTCAATATGACTATTTTTAGAAAACATGATGAAATTAAAGTGGAAGCTTCATGCACTTTGTAGCATAAGCAAATACATTATAGAACTCTTCTTTTTAACAAGACGGTAAATTTAATTTCATATTTCTGCATATTTTTAACACGTTGATATTTTATTTAAGCTAAAAAAATTATTAAGTTTTATTTATCTATTATGATTCCAGATTGTCTGACACATGGTTTGCATATTTGAAACAGATATCCAGTTTTATAAATCTTATAACTAAGTGTATGTTATAGATCATACAAGAATCTGACTATTTTTAATTAAGCGTTAATATTTTCCTAATATTTTAAGATTCCTAAGTTTATAAACAAACTTAGTTTATACAGCAAACTAGGATAATAAAGTGTTTTAATCAACCTGAGCGACAATGCGAAATTGCTAATCTGCCTAGTCGAAATTCTTCAATGTAAGTTAATAAAATTCTTCAATAATTTACCTAAATTTGTAACTAATTATATACTTATTTACAATGATAAGCGTGTAATTATCATAGTATATTAAAAATAATTAATTTGAAACAAATATAATATAAAAATTATTTTACAAAACTTGTCAAGTTTAATTTAAACACTAAATATTATTCTAATATATTATTAATTATACTTTAACTATTTAGCAATAATTTTAATAATTCAGTACAATTAAACATTGCAGTCATATAATAGTTTATAATCCATATAAATAGAATTTGTGTTTTGTTTTACAATTTTACTTATTTTGCAACTAAAGTAATAGCATTTTTATTCAATCAATCTGCATTAATCTCTCTTAATCCAACGTTCGTAAGCAGTTGCTTTCAATGCCTAGCTGAAAGGAGTTTTTTGCTAAAGTAGATTGTACACATCTCAACTAATTCCTATTTCTCAATAAAATAAAATCCATGTTCATTTCCATCATTTTTGTTGAAAAAAAGTATCATAATCTGCATGCTGATTATTATATTTACCCATATTAAAGAATGACAATAACAAAGTAATTTTTTGCAGAACGAACTCAGCCTATTTATTTCTTGTTTTCTCCCAGACGTTATATTAAAATATAAAATGAATGTACTGTCTGCAATGGCAATCAGCCTAGGCAGTGTAGGAAACTGTTTAGATTCACTAGACTAAAAATGAGTCACAAATAGTTTAATTAAAAGGATGTTAGCTTGGATGACAAATAAAAAGTTTGTCAAAAATTCTACAAATCATAAAATATTAGGAATATACTAATCCTTTATCAAGTATAAATGGATTGGGTTCCTGTCTAGTTAATTACATTCACTTAGCTATATATGTATTTATAAATGCCGAGTGTCTGCTTCAAAATAATTTAGAAGTAAATCATAAATTAATTTGTAAATAAAAGTTGAAATCTGCTATCGCAAATTTCATATTATCATGTGATATTATATTTTTAAACCATGTGATATCATCTCGAAGCTAGATTCTTTTCCATGGAAAAACCAGTTTAAACCGGCTTGAAATAATTGCGTGACTATCAGATTACGCATGTGTCGATATTTAGAAAAACGATGCGTTTTTTTAATCTCAAAATAGTTAATGCAAACTTCAAAACCTTTCCTCAAAGCCAGTTTTTATTTCTTTGAGAAAATCCGGTTTCAACAGATTTGGAATGATCATGCGACTATTGTATTATGCTATCGTCAACTTTTAGAAAATATATCTTTTTTTTTTTATGACATTTGGTGATTTATCGTCAATAAAGAGTTACAACCTGGCTCGAATGTTCGCAATGTACTCGATTCTCTTGTTTGGCTAATAAAGGGCAAGGTTGTAACAATTTATTATTCGGAGAAGCACATAAAAAAAATGGGAATAAACAGCGAGGGGAGGTATCGAAAGTATATATATAATTTATTTTAATTAAAAAATTTTCTAGCTGGCAAAAAAAAATTTTGGAGCGTGAACGATTTTGAGATGAAAAAAAGTATCGTTTTCTAAATATCTACGCATGCGGTAATCTGATAGTCACGTGAGTGTTTCAAACTAGTTTAAACTGGTTAATGATTTAAATTAATTAAGAGAAACAATGACTTTAAAAAATAATAATCTTCTCACATGTTAACATGAAATTTATGATAGTAGTTTTTTCCTCTTATTAAGGAATTCTGCTAATTCTGGCATTTTTATTTATTTACGTCCCTTTTTCTACAAGGAAATGCACCACCAAATATAATGAAATATACCATCAGTATCACATATTCTATAGTCTGAGAACCCCCTACAATAGTTCATCATATTTCTGTAAACACAAGCGAACACCGATCACTTGATATTTTCCCATCCATTTCACCCTTCTGATTATTAATGAACATCAGATGCTTCGAGGCTCGAAATATTCGGCCATTTGTCAAAATTCCACGCTTTATTTTTCTTTGTATTTTTCATTTTCTCTCTCTCTCTGTCCCGTTTAGTGTTTATATAAAACACGATATCGTGTGTCAGGAACAACTCGGGGCAACGGATCTTTCACTGGCTCTGACAAAAAGAGTTATTACTCTTTTTGGCGATTCTTTCAGCATTTGGCTACCAACATGAATGGAACGCTGTATGCGCGTCAGAAGAAAGATGCATTGTTTATAACCGAGTTTTATTTTTTTAGTGTGTAAAAGAGGCATAAAGAAAATATACTGTGATCGATGAAAAATTCAACTTCGAGGTTTTGGCGAAAATTTTAAACTTCCTTGGATTTCATCTCCACCACCAAGAAAGGAAAATTGCTAAGCAGAAACTGTTTAATAAATGCTAATATACTAATATTTAATAAATGTCAACTAGGTAGGATTCATTTAAATTTACTTAAACTGCTCATATTTTTGACTTTTTAATATAAAAATACTGCATAACCTTTTTTTACATCAGATAAGTGTTGATGATGATTGACTGATTTATAAGATAGGTATTTAATCTGATAAATATTGGTGTGAAACAGGAGGATGTGTAAGCTTTCATAAATTATAGATTTAGAAAAATGTTTTTATAAATTTTTAATACTTTTAAATATTTATTTTAAAGAGCGTTATATTCGCGTTTATTAAATATTAAAAAGTATAAAAATGATTTGTGTGCAATGATTTTTCTAGAAGTTATCGCGAAAAACAATAACATCTCGCATATTATTTAAATAAATTTCTAATAATAGATTTAAAAATTGTTTATCTATTCCTACTTTTCCAAAAATATATTAGTCCCAAATTTCATAACTCTAGGTCAAACTGTCTGGCCCGTGGAGAAATAAATAGGCACACAAAGAGAGATACACATTGTCCTCTTATGAATAAAAATAAAAATAATTTATTCTTATTAATAAATTAATTTTCCTTTATTGGCAAAAATAATATCAATTCCTTTTATTAGTAAAATTAATTCTAAATATAGGTATTCTGTAAGATGAAATTCTGATATACACTCATAAACAATGAAGTGAAATATTACTTCTTTTTTATAGTTTTCAAACAGTCAGAAGAGTACAGGTATAAATGGTGTGACTCTGAAAATAAAAACCTGAAATTTGCGGCTTTCACAGATTTGCCCAAGGTTCTTAATTTTATGTGTGAGGGTGGTGGAGTATAACGCTTTAATAGAAAGAATGCGAGGAAGCTTAAAGGAGACCACTATTGCTAATTTTTATAATTTTTTTGTAACTATTTATTTGTCACAATTCTTTAGTCAAACCAAATCGGCTTATATAGTAATGCATCACCTGAATGTCAAGGAAAATTAATAAAAAATGTCAGAAAGGTCTTAATTTTGCCCCTGAAGTTAAAAATTTGGGATTGCAGAATATTCTGAGTATTAAGATATATTGCAAAGTGGTATGAAATGGAATGAAGACACTGTTGTGAGTGATAAGGATGATAATGAAGGGATCATAAAAAGAATCCTTCAAGAAGAGATACTAAAAGCATTTGGCTATGCAAAATATTACATTTCCAAAAAAATTTCCTAGATGATGTGTTTCAACTTTTACAAAAGAATGAAAATGTTTCCTACAAAATGTATTCTTTGTAATAAATCTGTACTAAACCGAATTGTGGATATTTAACGGTTTAAGATTTGAATTAAAGCCAATAAACTGAACATGTAATTTTCAGATTATATTTTCTTTTTTATAATATAATTCACTTTATAAGGGAGTGTTTAAGAGGAACCACTAGACTCCATTAACCCTTTAAAATGCCATTTTTTTTCTAGTTATGGTATATTAAAATATTTTTAGAATTGAATCTGACTTAAGAAAAGTTATTCATTTAGCTTATTAGGTAAATTTAATTTGATTAATTAATTGTGTTAATTATTAATTAAAAAATAAATCAAGACGTGCCCTTTAGTGTGATATAAGGAGCTAAAGCATTTAAATTTCTATTTTATTGAAAAATTTGTCAGAACTTATGCCAACTTACATTACTTCACACGTAGATTGATGAATTTAGGGAGTAGTGCACATCCCACGGCCTTAAAAGGGGTTAAATAAAGATTCGATTGCTTTATTTATTATTGGTTTTCATGAAAGTCTCAAATTTATATTTCCTGTTAAAAAAAGGAAAAGTGACTAATCATAAAATTTTATTTCAATTCAAGTAATATTTTCCTTTTTTTTACT
Organism: Argiope aurantia; assembly: GCA_026543865.1. NCBI lineage: Eukaryota > Metazoa > Arthropoda > Arachnida > Araneae > Araneidae > Argiope > Argiope aurantia. The sequence goes on from JAPMOR010119471.1 coordinate 527,733, forward strand.
GACCTTAAAATTCAAACTTGTGATGATAGATAGAAAAAAAAATTGTTTTCTTATCTTTCTCCTTCAAATAATCTCAGAAGATGGATGCTAATCAACAGGAGCTGACAGTCATTGTGGTCTTTCATTAGCACAGAGATTCTACTACAAGCAGCAGGACAGCATCTCAACTTTCGCAATACAATGAATCTTCCAGCACCGGGACCGTGTCGATCCACATGGGGGAGGTGTCTGAACTGTTTCGGTGCATTCGACAGCATGTGGTTGCCGGGAGGGGTGGGCGTGTGATGAATAATGATAACGAAAATGATTTTTGTTAATCAATGCTAACGAGATCACGTCTCCGCACGGGACTTACATTTCAACACTTCAAGCTGTGCCTTGAAATTAGACACGCTTTGTTAAAATTCGCGCTCTCGACAAGAATTGGGTTTGGAATGGTGCGCTAGTGAAATGAAATGGTCCCGACAATATGCAGGGAGTTTGGGAAAATTGATATTTATTGTCCCGAACATCCAGCAGGTTAACTAGTTTCTGGGGTGTCAGTGGGCGTTTGAGATAAATGGAGTGGAGATTGTTTTGGCTGTTCCTTAACGCAAGATTCGAAATCTATCAATTATAGGAGACTTTTGTTCAGTTATCACGTTTTAAACGATTTCAAATTCGAATTTAGCAAACGGTATTTTTAAATTATTTTCTTGATATTTTCGCTGTCGGGGCTTATGCCAATCATTCGAGTAATCTATGAAATTAGATGGCTACTTTCTTTTTATTTTTTTAAATATTACTATCTTCTTATTTTTGAAATTTAGTTGCGTGATGGGTCATCTAATTATATAGTTAACATATTTTAAACGATTACAAATTCGAATTTAGCAGAAATATAATAATTTTAATATGTTCGCTGCCATGGCTTATGCCTATTATTCGAAGAATCTATGAAATTAGATGGTCACTTTCTAATTTTAGTTTGAAAAACGGGATGCTGTCCTGCGTCCCGTTTTTCAAAGCAGCACTAGGACAATTTCCGAACGAATCTCATAATTTTGAACCGCAGTCAGATGGCTAGGACGACACCTGAGCTGCCGCACCCGTCTCCAAACTTCCACACCACATAAACGGGAGGACGTTTGGCCCCGACGTATTTAACATGCACCAAATCCACTTACAAGACGGTTCTTTGATGGAATCGGATCTCGAACCTGAAACCGTCTGGTTGTAAAGCCGCGATCTTACCACCAGACTACCGCAGACCTTATTTTTTTAAATTGTAGCAACATAATGTGTCATCTAATTATATAGTTATCGTGTTTGAAATGACTTGAAAATCGAAGTTAGCAAATGGTAATTTTAAATAATTTTCTTAATATGTTCGCTGTTATGGTTTATGCCAGTTATTAGAATAATCTATGAAATTACAACCACATTCTTGTTATTTTTTTAATTATAATAACTAATGGATCAACTAATTAGATGAGAAGCACAGGTGACTTGCACAGCAGTTAATGTATTGAGAGCGATACAGTTGTATCCACAATTTTCAAACTTTCCTTCTAAAAGCAATGAGGGGGGTTATACTTGTTATGTGAATTATTAATTTATCAAAATTTTGCATGTATCGCTAATTTGAACAAAATCTCTTAACAGAAAGCCTTTATATTGGTCATTTTGTTCAATTGTTATTGATTTGTTAGAAAATATAACATAGATGATTTTGATATTTCGAAATTTATAGATATTTTTGTTATGGGCAACATTAAGATTTTGTGCTTCTATACCCTTTTTTCCTTTAAAAAAACTTTCAATATGTCTTGCAAAGAGTTTTGTATATAATATTTTATACCAAAGTAATTTCTAAGTTAAAAATATATGTAAAAGGATTTTAATCCCTTGCTACGCCGGGCATATAAACTAGCAGTATATAAAAGGAAGGCAGACAGTTACCGTCCATTAAATTTTGCTTATGGTTCTGTAGATATATTATATCATTACGCTGTGAATATTTCACTCTCCTCGCATTTCTAAACTTGGGTCTCTTATCACTCTAGACATAGTGTCTCCCCTTTGTTCTTTAGTTTAAAATGCAGCTATGTGTGATTCTTGTAGCCTCATTCCACTGCTTAGAACTTTGCGGTTCTTTGCTGGACGGCTGTATATGCAAAGAAGAATCTATTATAAACTTTTAAGCTGTTGTATAATAAGTATATATATATATATATATATATATTAGTAAAAATACCAAGTTAATATTAGAAAAAAGAATAAAATAGAATGAAAAAAGGAAGAAATTAAGAATTCGGCCTGAAGATTTTCTCAAGAGTCACCCTAAGGCAGGGATTAAAATAAGGGTGTTTTTTTTTCTATGAGGGGTCTGACTTTTGTCCACCAATATTGACCCCTCGTGACCCAAAAATCCCTAAAATTGAGGTCTTAGAGAAAACCCATTTTTTAAAGAAATAAAACAATAAATTACAATCTCCAATATAAGCGAAAATTATAATAGCATAATATAAACTATAAAAGAAGATTCACAACCAATTACTGTAACAAAAATGAAAGATCATACCTAATACAATTGTATCTCTTTTAGCTTGATTCAGAAATAATTTTAATTTAAATTTCACAATACATATATCTTTGATTTTCTTATATATATAATTTTTCCCTTAAGAAGGATTTTTTCTGATGTTATAAAATTTTGTGAAATAAATTTGATAGATTGGCAAAATAAATCTTGAAAATATTTATTTTATAGTTTAATTAAATTCAATATATATATATAATATATATATATATGTGTGTGTGTGTGTGTGTGTGTGTGTGTGTGTGTGTATAGTATGTTATATTTCATATTATAGTTTAATTAAATTCAAAAATAGAAAGTATGTGAATAGTATGTAGTTAATTTACAAAATAAATGTTTTCGAAACCATATAGAACGCTTGTTATTAAATTTCAAATCAGGGAAATTTTATCAGAAACAGACCAAGTTAAGCAAGATAAGTTTTAAGTTAAACAAGTTAAATTTCAGGACAAATCTCTAAAATATTCTTATATTTAACCATCAGAGTATGTTGCTGAATATAATTAAATGCAGTTTTGATTTTTGAAACTAGATAAAAATTGACTCAATGGGCCTTTCTTTATATTCAAGATCTCATTGCTAAGGATCTATCATACATTATGACAGTATTTTAGTGCACTCAGTATTTAAATTCTGTAATTAATAATTTTTAGTTTGTTTATCAAGTCAAAAAAAATTTTAATAAAATTAATTAGGCAATAGTTTTATTTTGTTAATATTATTTATCATTATTTATAAGTTAAATGTTATTTTCAGAACGCAAGTTTTAATTTTAATCCATGATTATATGCAAGAGAAGATTTATCAATTCGTATCCTCCCAATGAAATTCCATTTTACACAAACAGGCAAAAAATTCATGAGCGCGCGCACACACGCACACGCACACGCACACACACACACACACAGAGAGAGAGAGAGAGAGAGATCCTACTTAAAATGGAAATAGATTGAAAAAAAGTAACGTCAGCAAATAAAGCAACAAAACTAATTCTAAATTTATTGATGGATACGAAATTAATTAAACAAATTAAAATAATCAAATATTTTCTTATTAAAAAGCTAGAATAATATATAAAACAATTTATAGCTCAGGAAAAAAATTGATAGCATTAATCTATACTTATATATCATTATTCATTCTCCGTAACCGTTTTCTTAGATTTTATATTTGAAACAGATATTAGCTTTGATATTAAATGTGATTTGCATACTTCTGAGAAATATTGTATACCTTTTTTTATCTTATAAGTAGAAATTCTTTTTTTAAAGCTTTTTTCGTTAACTGTAACAAAGTAGGTAATTCGAATTGCTTGGAATTCAGATTTTAATTCTAATATTTATTTGATTACTGTATGCAAAATATTTCTTCTCGTTTTTGATTAGATATTTAATAGAAATATTGAGACTGTGGTCAAGATATATTTTTTACATATTCTTCTGATTTATGACAAATATCTAGAAAATCAAACTTGGCTAGGCAGTTTTTTGTAAAATTCAGTTTTTGTTGGAGAAAATATTTGGATGCTAATCACATACTGATTAAATATGAGTATTTTCCAATCTTACCTACTTATGAACTGGTCATTTGAATAAAAAACTCATGAATGCACTTAGTCTAGAATGTTATTCGAAACAATAAGCTATTGTAATATTTATTTTATCAATACTTATATTTTTTTAACGAATACTCAGTTTTACCATGGTAAAATTGTGCCCGGGATGAAGCATGGGAGCAGATAGAAAAACGTTCTTAGTTAGTTATAAAAAATATTTTACCTGAAAAAATGCAATTTTTACAAAAGACTCCTATATAAATAAACTTAAAAAGCAAAAATATTAAATATAAATGCATAAGCAAAAAATTAAAACAAAAAGCGCAACTCGAACCTAGAACCCGCAACACACGCGCTATTCATGTTGTTCTGGTCACTATACTCCACTGCATATACTTCTAAGCGAAAGTTGAATACACTTATTCTAATAGTTTGTGTGTGTGTGTGTAAAACTGCAGTTTTTTTTCAGGAAATGCACCTGTATAGATAAGATTAAAAAGCAAAGCTTTATCTAAATATAAAATTTGATCCAAATCGTTAGAGCCGTTTCCGATATACACGAATTATATTACATACAGACAAGAACAGAGCGTTTAAATTTATAAGAGTTTTACCCTTTTCCCAGCAGATGATTATCTCATTGTGCTATTGTGCATTGTGCTCAAGTGCTATATTTGATTCAGAAACTAAATAAACATTATAGCTCTTTTTGAATAGCACAACCACAACATCAAGAAATATTCGGTTTTCTCTATTTCTTTACTTAAAAATGAAAATCTTTACGTATTGCCCAACAAAGGATTTAACATTATTTCAATTTCGAAGTATATATTATACTTCAACTCGCTTTACTTGTTGATTAGTACTGGCCCCACCCTACGGTTGAACGACAGGTTGTTCGACGACCCTGTCAACTTGATCGACATTGCTTGCCCTGCACGATCACATGATTGGCATTCCCATTTTAGGATTAGTAATGGTACTAGAAATCTGCCGGGCACGATTTTTGTGCCTTGATCAACTACTTCGATCTAAGCACGACAGCCAGAATTCTGAGTTTTCCCTGTTAGCAAGGAGAGAATTCTTTAAAAAAAGAATATTTATTTCCATTTTGTAATTTTTTGTAAAATGAAAGCAGTTTTAGATATGTGAGATTTAGTTATTTCTTTCTAGGATCGTTTGCTTGCGGTGTTATTAGTCTTGGCTCAATTACTACCAGGAAAGAATAAATATTATTGCTTTTCTCTTAGAAATCATTTTTTTTTTGTTCCTTTAAATTCCCTTTATTAAAGTTTTACGCTCTGTAATGTTGTTTGGTGGCACAGCACTGCGCAGTGCAAAATAATTTTTATTAAAAAAAATTTTTTTTTAACTATCACGGAACATTTATTTGCTAAAAATCCATTAATATCTTACTATCAAAAGAAAAATAGACGTTCTATTTTTTTTATAGATTTCATAAACAAAGAAATATCGCATTATCATAACTGAAAGTGATGATTAATAATATCGAATCTTTTCTATTATAATTTTTTGCATTTTTCGTCGATACTTTCTAAACACTAAAGATAATGAAGACTAATAGAATTGATGCAATCAATGAATGCATAAACTAGTATCTGGAGTATTAATGTACAAACATAGTTTAGAGCTCATCTTATTGTAGTTGCAAAAACACTATTAATATAATGTTTCAATTAACTCCACAAAAAGAAATCCATGAAATGAATATATAATAAGAACCTCAATCCGATGATTTTATCACATTTCCATGAGATTTTCATTAATTGATTATATCTAAAATAATTTGTGTTGTGGAAGGCTGGTGCTTTTGTTTAAGTATTGGGAATTTAAAATGTAAGTAAAAGAATTGCCATTTGTATCATTTTTTTCTTATTACTTGCTTAATGTTTTTATTTTCATTCGCGTCTCCCTATTGTGAATTGCATGCAAATGAGATTCGGAATTTTTATGGCAACTCAACCCTTCTTTCTTAATTTACACTGCTTTGAAAAATATGCTCTTATACCATCATGTTTGCAATACGATTAAATAATTTTTAGCTTTGTTTTGGTTTGTTTTAGAAGTTGGAAAATAACATTGCAGTGCACTTCAATTTTTACTAACATTATTAATTTTTGTTTTATAGTTTTACAAACATAAAATGTACTTTTTTCGTACTTTTATTTTTATTGAACCAAATGTTTTCTATCTTTTAAGGGTTTTCTTTCGTATAAGACAGCGCCTTCAGTTTTTGTAAATATTTTCTTATGTATATGTAATATAAAAATTAGTAAGAACTTAGGAAAAGTGCCAGTTTTTCAATCCTTAACTAACTTTTATTCCTAATAATTCAAGAAATATAAATCACATGAAATAACTAAAAAATATTAAATTATTAAAAAAACTATAAATTTTTAAGAATTAGTTTTTTAATTTTAAAATAATGGAGCTTACAAAACTGACTTTTCTTGCCAGAATAAGTTTAATAATAAAATCCGAAACCAGCGAAAGTGGTTTCCTCAAAACTTTCTTGCATATTCTGTAATAAACTTGTCATGCCATATAAGGCCTTATATGGCGTTGGCATACAATAGATACAAAATATTAACTTTTGCATTTAGCATTTTTACTAAATCTATCGCGAGTTATTTGGCGATTAATCCCTGGCATGGGTTAATATTGTCCGAAAATCGAATTTTTGTTTCAGATACATTCTTCGTAACCGATTAAAACAAAAAAAAATTCACACCAAGCTGCATTTGTAGTCACAAAACCCCTATATTAAATTTCTTATATTTAAGTTATTGCGTTTCAATTATCGACAGACAATCAACCCAATGATGGATATGGCTTAAATATTCACGATCTCTATGTTATACATGTTAAATTTATGTACCGAATCTTATCCATCTAGCTCTCTTGGTTTTGTTGTTGCCATGTTAATTTATAATCGAAGAGTCGGACAGAAGAACTTCCTCTGAACAGATTTTACTCAAAATTTAACAGAAATCTGAAATTTTGGTGTAAAGTCCATTTACCAAATTTCAACCTTTTAGCTGAAAGCGTTTTCGAGATAGATGGATTTTCTGAAATTGAGTTTTTCGAACTCGAGGACGTCTAAAACATGATTCGTCAAAATATTGAATTTGAATTTTTTGACGATTAGTATACTTTCTGTATACTATGCCTACAAGAAAGAAAAAATGGTTAATTACCTTTAATATTACCGTCTCTAAAAACTTTTTTTGAAAAGGTTACTATATAGCCTTAAAATATAGTAAATTGAAAGATTATAAAAGATTAAATGCAAGAGTAAACCACAATTTGTTTTTGTGAAAATACTGTGACAAAAATATTCCTTCTAGTTACTTTTTTACTCACACAAGTTACTATTTTTATTTTTACTCTCGTAACGCATGGCGTTTGCTCAAATAGAGACATGAATTTCATTGTATAAAATTCATTCCTTAGCAAACTGAAATTCTTAATGTCGGGCATCCTTCTTTCGAGGGGAAAAAAAAAGAAGTTTCTTTCTTCCCATTTTTCGTCGCTTTTTTATTAGCTGTTTGAGGTTAGCCGCTGAATGTTAGACGTGATTAATGTAGTATGAAGACAAATGGATCTGTGACATCATAGATGGATAAGCTTCATTTTGTTGTATTTTTTCTGCATTGTTTTTTGCAAGTTTTTTTCCTGCTGACGGTCTTTTTCGCTAAAAGGTGCTTCTGTAAGTAACTGTGAACAGTATAAAAAATAAAAGATAAAAATGTGATATTTCTTGAACATATGAACATTCTTCTCGGAGGCTTTCCGGTTGCATTATTCAGGACATCGGTGTGGAATCTCATTGTTTTCGCTTTCTGTTATTTGTTTATTTTCTGATTCATCCGCTTGTTAAAATGTATGGGGAGCAAACAATGCATTGTATACCTCCCCCCTTTTTTTCTTAACTTTTGGGTAATCATCAATTTTTTTTCAGCTGTCTAATTCTTTTGTAAGTTTTTACGCAAAATTAAATGCATGGAAAAACTTGTGTGTGTGTGTGTGGGAGGTTAACATGAAACGGAGAGAGAAAGTTAAGGTTTCTGTCCTTTGATTTTAGTCTTAGTTATCTAGATATAACATAACGAAAGTGATTTTTCCTCGATTTTCTCATTGCTTAATTTAGCATTTTCTTCAAGATTCCTTCTAGAACCCTTTACTTTTTATGAATCTATTGGAGCAGGAATCTAAAGAGGGGTGTTACATCACGGCTGTCCAATTTTCCTCCTCGATTTCAGTATATAATGACGCGGTATGACGTGCATTATGCTTCATAATACACACCTTTCTATTCATTTATTTGGTCCAAAATTTGAGAGCAGTCTCGTGCGTACATAGGACAACGTACGGAATTCATTTCTTATTTTTGAGTCACTGCTTTCCTATGTGAAAATAACAACGGGTGTATCAAAATTAACGCAAGGTTTGAATCTGCCACCATTCATGCAGTAAAGTATTGGCAACCCTATTTTAAAAAACCATTTCATAGCTGATAGTTTAGTTTTAGTAAAAATGGAGCATTACACGATGGAACAACGCGTTCGCGTAAGATTTGAAATAAATAAAAAATGTTTTTTCTTTAAATTGTTATATTTTTATTGAATCATAAAGTACACAGGATGTTATGTATGGAATAAAGTGGATTGTACAAAGGAAGTTATGTATGGAATAACATGTAGGACAAATGGCTTCCATGGATTTTCTGGCACATACGCACTCTTTTGTTGAAATTTTCCATGGCCATTTTGCATAAATGTGTCAGGATTTCGCTGATACTGCGTTGAATTTCCTCCTTTAAATCACGGTGCTTTTGGGCATGTTAGCATAGACCTTTGACTGAAATTAATCCAATAAAAAGAAATCTAATAGTGTTAAATCGCACGATATAGGGACCAATTTTCAAATTTTCTGTGACCGCCAGACTTTCATTATTTTTGAAATATTCTTCAACAATGAAAACACGTTGTCCTATCGTGCAACGCTCCTTTTTTACTAACCATAAACTATCAACTGTCAAATGTTTTTAATAGGGTTTCCAACATTTTACTGCACTTATGGGGGGAAATTCAAATCTTTAATTAATTTTGGGACACCCTTTACAATGACTGATATGTGGAAGAGACAGTGGAGTGCTTGAACTCAAAATTCTTAATCTCCGGGAATTACAATTAGTTGGAAGAAAAAGTGGCTTAACATTAAAAATACTTACCAGGATGACCATGTTTAATATATTACAAGATTATTAACAAATATTAAAGCTTAATAAAGAAATAATATGCAAATTGACAAATGTCCCTTTATGATAATTTGATTCTCAATTTAGTACATATCTATAATTCTGATAAATCCAAACACCAAATTTCATTCACGTAGCTGTTTGCGTTTTTGATTTGTCGTGTTCACATGCTTGTGAATAAATACAGATATGCTTCCTTTCTATAGATTTTATCGAAGCTTGATAGCTGTCTTTAAGTTTATATTTAGAATCACATACCAAATTTGAGTCTTTTAACTAAGTAAATTTTTGAGTCGTGCTGCTCATATTACACGAAAAATGAGTTTTAAAAACTCGGATCTATAGCTTGGAGATTTGTCAAAATCTCCAGGTCGAATTTCCAAGCATTTGCAATACTTTGTACCTTTCATATAAGAGAAAGTAAAAGTTGATGAACTGATATATGCTACGTAATAAACAATCGCTCGATGTGATTGGGATGGCTTAGTGCGTTTTGTCCTTTTCTCCCTCACCCCAAGTAAAACAGAAATGGTTAATTTATATTCATAGTCATCAAAGAAATCAACTTGATCCTATATATTAAAGTTACCAGCAACAATTGACTTCAAGTGCTATTTGAGTGTTTCAAATATGCTTTTTCCGGCAAAAATTTATCTTAATCACGTATTTAAATAAAACTAAAAATATTGAAGCAATATACTATTATTGAGAGTGCATACATTATCATATCACAAACTGACTACTCCGACTGGCCGGAACGCACACAATAAAACTTGAATGACTAGACCACGACAACAGAAACACTGACCAAAACTGTGGTCGAGTCCTAAGGATCATCACCACCCCACGGTGCAACCTTTCCCTAAGGAAGTACGTCCTATCATCGATGGGAGGGGCCATACCTCCACATTTCGTATACCCACATAGTTGGCGAGAACCAATCACCTTGCCGGAAGCTTCTCATCCTCACTTACGAGGTACCCCCCATGAGACACTATATTGCATATAAAAGTTCAAATTTCCAGGACATAACAAAAGCAATGGGAAATCGTCTATATTATTCCAACTTCTCAACAAACAACAAAAACAACAAAATAAATAAAATAAAATTGCTCGAGAAAAAAGACTCCTATGACAAATTTTAATTTTTATAGCAAGAAATATTTTTCATGTTTAAATGTAGAGAAATATGTAATTAGATGTAATTACAAATTTATAGGTAGAAATACATTATAATTAAAGGCAAAATGAAATAAATTCTGAGATTAATTTCTGTGAAAGGAATTTATATCGCTCGGACTTAATTATTTACATATTTTAGCTGCAATTTATTCATGAGATAAAGCTGGCTTCTGTTAAAATATCATTAGCCCCATGCCATTTAAATCATTTAATGGTTTGCCCTAAAACCGGGTCTATATTCAGTACTTTAAATGAGGAAATGAAGTAGGTATACTTTATAATAAATTAAATTAGACAGATAAACATTAATCTCTTATAATAACGAATGCTGGGTTTCTATGAAATAATGAATTATGGAAATATAGTGTACAAAATCATTTGTTATGGAAATATACAACTTGTTGTAACTCGGTCAATAAATTACATTGTATTTAGTTTTAAAGATTCATTATACTTCCAAAAATTAAACTAAATAACAATAAATATTCACAGAAGAATGAAATAAATATTTACAGTAATGAGAAATGTTAGTATAATATATATTTTCTTAACAATACATAGAAGTCAAAAAAGTAATTAACAGAATAACAACAGTAATAAAGATGACACTCTAGCTAAAAGTTATTGTGTTAAAATGTTTGGTTGCTTGCGGTAATATCCTCCCCACTCTGATCAACCTCTAGGGGTATGACCAGTTGAATGGGATGGTAATCTCTTTTCCTTCGACACGCAGGATGCAGGACAAATTTTTCCGTCACGACCATCCATTAATTCACGATACCTTTTTTCCACACATATCGTGGTCGTATATCTTGTAGTAGAACCAAGTCTCCTACTCGTACATGGTGATTGCTTGAGATTTCATCCTTGAGAATATGTACGTAATTCCAGCGGATACTCTAAGGAGTAGGACACACACAATTAATTAGCTAATTTTTCACTAAATTTTAAGTTATCTATATCGAAATGTGTTAACGAAAGGTGAATTTCTTATTATTAGATAGAATTCATCTTTACTTATAATAATAATAATAAAAATGTGCGAGTGTTGGTCTACGAACAGACATACTATCTGAACCAGTCCATCTGCATTTAGTACAGAAGCATCTTTCGAAAGGTGAGGATTTGCAACTCCTCCCCCACTGCATTCTTATTGGTGCTTTTCGTAACTATATGTAAACCAGGCATGTCTTCAAAACCGAGATTAATTTAGATCTTGTTTTATGGATTAAGATTAATCAAAGAGTTCTTGACGCATAGATAATTAGCTGAAGTGATTTCTCCGAAGGTTTCTAGCCAACTCTCGGATAGAGCTGTTATCTCTCTGTCCCGGCATGAAATTATTGATCTTAGGTAAGGTTGCGGATGTCTTGCACAGCGTCGGCGGATAATAGCTATGAAATATAGATTTTTGACTTGAATCTAGATTTTTTACTGAACCTAATGTGCGATCCTGAATGAATTAATCATGGATGCTGTTAAATCTCTCTCTGACATGCGGTTAAAATGCAGATATCCGAAAATCGAATATGCATTTTGGACACCTTTTAGGGGCCCAATTGGAACTAAAATTCACAGATCAAATTTCGTTAAAATCGCATATTAATCACATATCAAATTTCGTTAATTTCAGTCTCGATGTTTTTCAGAATTATTGCATTTCTATGCACGCGAAAGTACAAACCGATAATCGTTCAATCCCTTGAAGGGTTTTACTCAAAATTGGATCAACAGTTTTGACGCTAAATCTGTGTGCCAAATTTTATCTAATTCTTTAAGCTTTGTAGGTATCGTGTTAACTTATATTTAAACAGCCAGACAAACCGACTAAATGGATTCGTTTACAATTTGATAGAAATCAACAAATTTGGTGTAAAATCCACTTGCTGAATTCCATAGCTCAAAGCGTTTCTTAGTTATCGTGTTCATAGAGAGACGTAAATCTAAAAATGTTGTTCAGAGTCAAGGAAGTCTGAAATCTTTAGATTCTTTGTTATCTCGAATTCGGATTTTTTGACGATTACAATAATTTGCGAACTTCGTATATTAGAAAATAAAAATCTGTGTTTTTATTAGCGTTGCATTGAAGTTACTGAAGATGTTTCTGATATGGTCGGCCGCCTTTTTCAATGTTTGGCCACACGGGCGAATACTAAAAGAAAATTACTTTTTCAATAGCAACTATCAAACGATTACTTATCAAAGGCTTTATTGGAAAAATTACTAGGTTCCTTCTACAATAAATACACTTACCTCAAAATGGATCATCTTCTAACAATTAACAGATTTATATTCTAATTCAAATTATTCAATGAGTTAAAATCATTATTCATTCAGAAATTGCGGCTTTCTCCCCGGCTGTATTACAATAGAAATAATCCTCTCTATTAAATATTTAACAAATTCTATTTAGCTTTGAAGTGTAAACTAATGTTCTTTCAACTTTAATATCTAAATTACTGAGGAAAGATTCAAATTCTTAGGATGATATTCCAGTCGATTTTCACCCATGTTATTTTTGCATGAAGTTGCTGTTCAAAGCTTGCTAAAAATATTTTAAAGCATTCAAATACTTCAGCCCTACTTTTGAGACAGAAAATGTGAGCTTTCTTTTTTTATACAAAAATCGTCATTTAGGAAAGAACATTCTTACTGCCATTCGATGAAGTTACTGAAGTTGGTTTCGAAATATTGAGATGAATTCTTTCTAGAATCTAGCTTGTTGCACATTTGTATATAGGATTAATTTTAATGGGTTACTGTATTTGATTTTGCAAAATGACATACACTGCAATTATCTGAATACTTACAACAAGTTTTCTAAACCTTTACCAAGTATATTTTTCATTGACTCAATAGGTTTATCTTTTAAATGAGAACAAGTTAGATGATTTGTGTTAATATTTTTATTTGACATATATGCATTATCTTAAATTGAGAATAACATTTTACTACTTACATTTTATTTATTCTTGAAGAACTAATTAAATGTTTATTAATGGTATCATATATAACCATTTGACCATAACACCATTTAAGTTTATTACTTGCTATAGTTATATTTGTTCCACTAATTATGTTTACTATGCATATTTGGAGCATAAAGTACATTTTTCAAAGTAATATTGCCATTACCTTTATTGTTCATAAATCTTTGCGGAACATTGCTGCTTCCAAGAATATCGGAGCATAGATAAGCATTTTATGTAACTTATATCCTTAAAATCTATTAATAAATTTCTCTGCTACAGGAGTGGAAAATTGCTGCTTAAATAATTAGGGATGCCGTTTTACTTTCTCTTATATGCAGTATACAGAAGTATAGTAATCGTTAAAAAAATCTGAACTCGAGATTTTAGCAAATTTCCAATTTTAGAACTCTTTGCACGAATAACACACTTTTAGAAAATGTCCGTCTGTCTGTGACAAAGATAACTTAAAATCTCTTTGAGCTAGATGACTGAAATTTGGTATGCGGTCTTCACATCGAATTTGCAGATGTCTTTCAAATTTCATCAGTGGAAGTCCCTCTGTCCGTCTGTTCTTATATAGGTTAATACGATAATTACAAAACGAAGAGAGCTACACAGATAAAATTCGGTACATTCATTTAACATCTATAGTGTATACATCTATCAAGTTTTGGGCCATATCCAAAAAGGAATTGACAGTCGGTCTTTCTGTACTTTCAGAAACATGTAAACGCGATAACTCAAAAACGTAATGACATAAATATATCAAATTTGGTACGGGGTTTTATGAATACAAGTGCAGTTTTGTGTCTAATCTTGGTTTCAATCGGTTGAGAAAAATGTTCCTAAAACACAAATTCGATTTTTCGATATATTAACTGCATGTCAGGGAATAATCACTGAAACACTAGCCAAGAATGACATGTAAGATTCACTCAAAATGCTAACTTTACAATGCGTTGACCTTTATGAAAGATTATGTGAGAAAGTTTGGGGGAAACTACTCCTGCTGCTTTCCGCTTTCTGCAGTTTGAAAAGTAATTTTTTAATCGCGAAATATTTTCCATGAAAAAGGATTGATGAATCTTTGAAATTTTTGTTTTATTCTGCTTCTTATAACACCTAGGCTCCATGTGCTCTTCTGCGAAATTTATAAAAGAAAACAGTTCTATTTGACGAATTGGAAAGTCTTCTTATCTAATATGCATCCAAAAACGAATTTTTTTCACTTCACTTCTTTTTATGCATATGAATTTTCCACATGCCTTGCTGCTTCAATATATTCTTTCGGATTCAGCAGTTGACTCTCTGCACTCGGAAAAATAATTCGACGCATAATTGTTCTTACCAAATACAAGGAGTTTGTAAATTGTTCCGAAAATATAAACATATAATTGCTTTAAGTTGAATTTCCCCCAAAATTTAACCTACATTTTTTTTATCACTCTGCAGGTATTTTTATTATTCAAAGTTAAAAAAATAAATAAAACTTCAAAATGATGAACCGTCTTGAATGATGTCCGAGATGAGAGATACGAGTGCAAAGGGAGCCGCGGTGGCCTGGTGGCAAGGTGTCGGTTTCGGAACCGGTTGAGGTTTAGGCTCGATACCCGATTCCACTGAAGAACCTTCGTGCAAGCGAGTCTGGTGCACTTTAAATCAATCGTAGCCAAATGTTCTCCCGCTAATGTGATGTGCAAGTTTGGAGGGAGGGGTGCCAGTTCAGTTGTCGTCTTCGTCATCTGACAACGGCTAAAAATTACGAGATTCGTCCCGAAATAATCCTAGTGTTACTTTGAAACGGGACATTAATATATATGAACTGAATTGAACCGAGTGCGAAGGGTAACTGCTTTGTGATGTTTTCATCTATATACTCCGAATCATGCATTCTATATAATATAAGGGAGAGGTTATAGTATGTTTTTGGATGGCTGTCCAATTAATTGAAAATAAATAAATAAGTCAGATTTAATATTTGATTTTCTTGTTTATTTTCAAGAATCTTCTTTCTCGGTGATCCAGCATTTTCTTATTCTGCATTCAAATGTAAATATAATAACTTTAAAACAAGTTCCAGAAAATGGTTAACATTTTCTTTTAATGATTTGATAAATAGTCATGTAAATTCGACTTTAATGAAATGCGAAGTCTCGTCTTTTCTGCTTCGAAGCATCAGTAGAAAAAATATCTGTCGTCACAACAACAAATTCAGCATATACTTTATATATCAAATAAACGTTTACATTTTCGTTCGAAATTGAATAAATAACTTTCAAGCATGGTAAAGTTTGTTTCCTGAGCCACTTACATGAAAATATTTTATTCATGGTGGTTCAGTATTAAATCACTTAGTGAAGGAAGAATATTACGAACTTAATATTTTAAAATTTAAAAGTATACATCTTACATTAAATAGTTAAAAACTGATTAACGTGCATTAAATATTTTAATATAAATTAGGCATGAAATGAATCACCATTCTTTGAAATGTTAACATCTCCCTGTTTACGAAGCATATATCCGGGAAAATTTCCTGGCTCAACGCTTTCTGTCATTTTAATAAACCTATAAATTACCTATTTTCATGTTAAGATTTCTGGTCTGTATTTTTGGTGATATTGAAGTAAAACGACTGGGAAAACTTTTGAACGAAATTAAATGTTAATAAATTATTTTTGGTGACTATTATTTAAAAAATATATTAATTATATCAAAAATATTATTGCTATTATATGAAAAAAATTTCTCTTCATCCATCAAAAATACTACACATTTTAAAATTTTCATATATACATGCAGATACAGCGACTTTCAGCAGTGATATTACTTTGCCCCAATGAAAATGAGAATCCATTATATAGAAACAAATGAGAATTCTTTTTTTACTATAGAGTGCATTAGAGGAGCTAAAGATAAGCCAAACTGATCCAATGCACCTGTTATCCAACAGTCACGGGGTAAACAATTGTGCCAGTAGGTACACAGAATAGAACTTTTCTAATAAGGCAGAATAAAAATTCCGAAACCAAGCGGATAAAATTTTACATTCGGTTCAAAGAACGACATTAGGAATGTTACAAACGGTCTATATTTGAATCATAGACAAAATAAATGCTTAAGAATTAAGATTAATAAATGCCTATGGGAAGATGAGATTCGCAGCTCGGCAATACATGAGGATACACAATTGAATCATGGGGGATTCAGTGGGAGAGAAGTATTTCAAATAAAAAATAAAATCCCGAATGAATGAGTAGAGCGGTAAGCATTTGCACTACTCAGAATATCGTGATAGGTGTTTCAATTCAAAAAGAATTAAAACTCAAACCAAACTGACAAAATTTACAATCTACTCCCTGTTATTTCTTCAGCGAAAGACTTGGGAAAACGTACTGGAAATAATTTATAAATATTTGTCTATTTATTTCTTTAACAAAAAAAAAAAAAAAATGCGGATGTTTAAAATTGTCTACACCAAATACATATGCGAGCAAATGTTGCTAGAAAGCAATTACATCCCCAAAGTAGAAGCCAAACTCAAGGCCTGCGTGTGAATCGAGAATTGTGATGTATAAGAACGATGAACTACAGTTGCGCCCACTGTAGTTCACTCTCTATAAATAGAACAAAGATATAAAACTGATTAGCTGATAAAATACACGATGAATTATTATTAAATTATTTAACAAAAGACATATGCTGTGAAAGTAGACTATTTTTGATACAGCTTAAGTGAACAATAACGGAAAGAAAAAAAAAACAAAGAAAAATATTGCGGAGTTGAGTATAAACTTCTAGGCAAGTACTATTTGAAGATATAGCTTTCTAACTATAACTAAGATGTTCAATGAATTCCTACTGGATGATTGACGTAAAATCTTTGAGAATGTTATGAATAGTGAAGGTTTAATTCATAAGCAAAAAATGATGATCAAAAATATTATTCCGCAAGCGACTAATGAACCCACAAACTCTAGATTACTCGCAGATACTGAGGTATAAATATCGTGCGTTAAATAGTTGCATCATTCGGAATGCAGCGCGATGTTTCTGTTCCTCTGTGATAAAGATAACTCAGAAACACTTTCAGCTAGAAAGATGAAATTTGGTATGCGGCCTTTACATAAAATATATTTATTTCTGTCTAATTTTGAGCAAAATCTGTTCAAAGGAAGTCTGTCTGCTCGGCTGTTCGAATATAAGGTACTACGATAGCTACAAAATGATGAAAGCTAGATGAAGAAAATTCGATACACCGATTTAACATTTGCAGCGTAGACACCTGTCAAATTCTGAGACAAATCCAACAATATCTATTCGTTGTTCTTTCTGAAATATGTAAGCACGGTAATGCAAAACCGTCCTGACTTAAATATATGATATTTGATATGGGATTTTCGAATTTTAAATGTAGTTTTTTTATCAATATTTTTTGTTTCATTTCGCTAGGAAAAAACAGGACTAAAACGCAAATTGGATTTTCGGATAAACCGCATTTCAGAGATTAATCGCCAAAAACTCGCTAAGGATACCACGTAAGTTCCTGTAAAAATGTTTAATTCGAGCCAACGGTTAATATTTCATAACTATTATACGGCTTTACCATGCAAGGTATTCTCTGAGATAACATTTTTATTATAGAAGTATGGGAGAAAGATTTTGAAGAACATTCCTTCTGGTTATTATTGGCGAGAAGTTATCGATTTGGCATACTTTGGCAGAGTATACATATATAACAACAGCAGCCATTTTGTTTATTGCACTGCGTTTAGGACTCTGAATGTCATGGAAGAGAGGATGTACTGCCTTATAGATTTTTAGTTACACCAACGATTCCGAGTAAAGATATCGAATTAATTTCAGTTAATGACGTGCATGATTAACAATTATTAAATTAAATTAATAATTAATAAATATTTTTTCAGATTTCTAATATTTTGCAATACAATTAACTGCCCTAAAGGCTTTATTGGATAAATGCAATTTTCTAAACTCGTAATGATAATTAAAACCAGCAGAGAACTACATGATTAACAAGAGGTAAGTACAAATTTTAACTCAAAATTATCGAAAAAAGAAACACAATTTAATATTAAACTGCTGTTCAACAACCGATCCCTTCAATTATTTCTCTAATAACAGAAATGAAGAACCATCTGTTCGGAACCATTGTTTAGGAACAAAAGACCCAAGAATACGATCTTTGATAATTGGAATACCTTGTGGAACATTTCAGCCAATTATTGCGAATTCTCACAAAAAAAAAAGAATACTTTTCTTCCTACTTCTCGTATGTTAAATATGACAAGAGAACGCTAATGAGATAATTTTTTTACAATATTTTTTGTTCCATTTTTGCGCCAAATGTCAAAGGATACGATGATAAATTATTCACTCTGTATTGAGAATCGGAATTGTTAATATGTTTTTAATAGAGTAAGCATATTCTGTAAAGAAATCAAAAAGAAATATGAAGAATCTTGTTATAGAAATCTAATTGAATTTCTTTCAATGAATGGTTAGATAATTCATCTGATAGTTTAGGAGTAAATGGTTAGAGGCAATTCTTTATTGAATAAATTAACGTTTGTTTGCACGTTATTAAATGACTATTTACTAAATATCACATTCGTTTCCGGAATTATCATCATAAAATAGTAAAGATAGGATTCATGCATGTACGAAAAAAAATCTTCAATTAATAAAAGGATTCTTCATAAGATACTTATTGTCGAAGCCGATTAATATAAGACTTCGGTACTGGTCGACTTTAACAGCGACAAAAAAGCGCTAAGAAACGATTTCGCCAATTTGGTGATTTTAATAGTCAAACTAAAGAACATGTGACTAGCTCGTTGAAAATTTTCATAATAAATAATAATGCACTTTAATATACATTTAAAATTTGGCGAACTTTTTTTAGGCGCTTTTTGGTAGCCTTAAAACCGAATTGTACCAAAACATCCATATAGCTGCGAAGAATTCTATTACTAATACTTCTTAATTTTTCTTTCTTTAGAGTATATCTCACGAAAGGTCAACACGAGTTAAGAATTTTCAGTTAAGCATAATAACATCCCATTTTGAAGCAACACATACTTGGAAGGACCTCTCAATTTTAAAATGCCTTCAGATGGCAGTGCTAGCACTTTCCGCTGTAAACTGTCGCATTACACTGGTGGGAGAAATTTGGTTTGAATTTGAATTTAAAGTCCATAACCTTCAAGTTCGTCATCAGATGGCCGCTATCACATAGGTTGGAAGTCATTGATTGAGTACTCGTTTAAGAGGCCGCTGTGGCCTGGTGGTAAAGTCTCAGTTTTGGAGTTGGGAGTTCCAGTTTTGAGACTAGATTCTATTGAACAACTGTCTGGTAAACGGGTCTGGTGCACGTTAAAACCGTTGGTGCCAAGTGCCCTCCCTCTATTGTGGTATCGAATTTTGGGGGGACGGATGCCATCTCAAGTGTTGTCCTCGCCATCTGACCGTGGTTAAAAATTATGAGATCCATCCCTAAATAGCCTTAGTGGTGCTTTAAAAAACGGCACATTAATGTACTAAACAAATTTATTATCTATTTAGTATTAATATTAGAAATACAAGTAAAGATTACTTGTAAATCTCTCTTTTCGGCGATAAGATTAAGTTTCCAATATCTATCTATACTTATAAATAAAGCTCAATGACTGTGTGTGTGTGTGTGTGTGTGTGTGTTGGCGCTCTACAGGCTAGACCATTTGACCTACAGCTACCAAATTTGGTACATGTATACCTTAGAGGTGGGGAATGTGCACCTGGGGTCAATTTTTTTGAATTTTTAATAAGAATTTTAATTAAAAACTACTTTTTCGCCAAAAAAATCTTCCATTTTCCCCACCGCCAAATGAGTAAGGCTTCAGTTCCCCCCCCCCCAACAGTAATGAGACTAGGGTTAACATTTTTCGGCCGATTATTTCAAATGATTCTGCTTATTTTCCTAATGTTTTATGCATTTAAAATTAAACATTGTTAATTAATCCATCTTTCAGATTCATTCTGAAGTACTTTTGAAATAAAATAACACAAAATAAAGGAAATTAAAAATGTCTAATCTGCTTAGCGTTACCCCAACTGGCGTAGAAAAATTCACGCATTTCGTTACAATAACTGGCGTTGAAAATTCACGCATGCGCATTGTGTTCTGATTGTTGACAATATTATCAACGGATGATGCTTGATTTAAATTATTTTTAGGTAAGTTGCATGCTTTTGTAATTAAGTTGTATTTATGTTAGTTGTATATTTTTCGTATATGCTTATAGTTTTAAGTACATCATTTTTAAGTAGTTTTTTTAAACCTGTTTTCGACCGTTAATTTTAAACGATTCATTTTATTTTCTTAGTGTGTGATGCATTTAAAATTAGACATTGTTCATTAATCGATCTGTTCATGATGAATCTGTAGAAAATTTTGTTGAGAAATTCTTGAGATATAACATAAATTAAAAAAGATATTCTTTAGTGCCCATAAAGTTTAAACGCTCCGTGACTCTGTTATCAGTAATCATATTATTAAAAAAATGCTTTGTTTCAGTAAAAAATATTATTATATTAATTGCAGATTAATTCTTTCCACTTTGATTTAAAGCATAAATTCTGCGAGAGCTAACAGAAAATTAGAGAGATACATATTACGTTATGACTGAAGGCCTTTATAATATTATGAGTGAATTATATGAGTATCAAAATTTGATATTTTAAAATATTTTGATGAAGAATCTATTAAAGTAGGAATTGCGTAAAATATTTAATTATTAAAATTT
Source organism: Argiope aurantia (assembly GCA_026543865.1). Taxonomy (NCBI): domain Eukaryota; kingdom Metazoa; phylum Arthropoda; class Arachnida; order Araneae; family Araneidae; genus Argiope; species Argiope aurantia. Next base: position 549,109 of record JAPMOR010119471.1, read on the forward strand.
AAACGAACATTAAGATTGGCAAACCAGCTGGTCGCCAAAGACAGCTAGCACTTATATAAAGCTCAGTGTGTGTGTGTGTGTGTGTGTGTGTGTGTG
>JAPMOR010119471.1:549304-601754 GCA_026543865.1 Argiope aurantia
TTGAATTTTTAATTAGAATTTTAATTATTAATTAAAAACTAACTTTCCCGCCAGAAACTTTTCATTTTCCCCACCGCCAAATGATTAAGTCTTCAGTTTTTTTTCCACGCTAAAGAGAATAGGCTTAAGAAATTTTTGGCAGATTATTTCAAAGGATTCGGTTTATTTTCTAAATGCGTAGAAAATTAACGCATTTGCGTTACCATAATTGGCGTTGAAAATTCACTCATGTGCATTGTGTTCTGATTGTTGACACAATTTCCATTGGATACGGACTTGAGTTTGTATGTTTAATATGTTTTCAACAGATTATTTCAAACGATTCTGTTAATTTTTTTAATGTTTGATGCATTTAAAACTAAACATTCTTAATTAATCGATCTGTTCATTATGAATCTGAGAAAATTTTGTTGAAAACTTCTTGAAATATTATATAAATTAAGAAAAATATTCTTTATTGCCCATAAGGTTTAAATACTCAACGACTCTGTTTTCAGTACTCATATTTAAAAAAAAATGCTTCGTTTCAGTAAAAAAAATATTATATTTATGCAGTTTAATCATTCCACTTTAATTTAAAGCATCAATTCTACGGGAGCTAACACAAAATTAAAGATACATATTACTTTATGGCTGAAGGTCTTTATAATATTATGAGTGAATTATATGACTATTAAAATTTGGTTTTAAAATATTTTAATGAAGAAGCAATTAAAATGGGAGTTCCATAAAGTATTTAGTTATTAAAATTTTAACGTGCATTAAGAATGGCGAACCGGCTGGTTACCAAAGGCGGCTAGTTACAAATAAAGCAATATTATTAATTATAACAAAATGTTATACCCAAGTCTGTAAGAATTATTTATTTAATTTATTTTTCACGTTTTAAAAGTGATGTGCCGTATCTTAACAGAGCGAATAAACAATAGCGTAGATTTTAAGATTATTTTGTTTATTTTTTTGTCCAGTTTATGTGCAAAATTAGTGAGTGTAGCTGCAGTACCTCGAACAGATAACGTCTAATAGGAAGATGGAAACATAAGCCTAACACTGAAATTTTTAACTGAACTGTGATGCCTTTAGAATTAATTCCATTAAGAAGATTGTTGTACAAACAGAACAAAACAATTTCAATTTTATTGGAAGAAGGCGGTTTTACTTTTTATGATTATTTCATGCTTAAAACTTTTATTATAAATCATGAATATTAAGTTATGTATAAGAGTTAGTTAAAATTTAATAAAATCGATATTTTCACTGAAGCGATTAGTCATCAAAGGCGGCAAGCTCTACATTAGTGAGCAGGATTGCGCTTTTTGTCTATAACGCTTCAAGAATGTGAGAATCAAAAATTTAGTATTATAAATACCAAAAATAGAAAGTAGGATAAATATTATATTGATTACAATTGTAGCTTCTGAACTCTTGGATGAGCAATGCGTTTACTAAATCAAGATTGTCCAAGTGGAAATTTGAAGCTACAAAAAGAGGATTTTGAAAAGTAACCAATCATAAATAATTGTCATTCTTAGGTAAAATAAAAATTCGTCAAACGAATTCTAATTAAGGTAGTAATCATTAGTGGGGTTGGATGAACTTATTTTTGAAAAAAAATTTATATTTGAAATTAAAAATATGCATTTGAATTTTTAGATTTTTTTCTCCTTGGCCTTCTATCTTTCATTCGTTCGAGTAAATGAAAGCATCCCTTTTTATTTTCTCATATACCAAATATTGTATGTAAAAAAAAAAAAAAATGGAATTTTAGATTTTAACGAATCTACGTTTTATACCTCTCTAATTTCGAAAAATACATTTTTGAAATATGCCTGTCTGTCTGTCCGTTACAAAAATAACTAAAAACATTTGGGCTAAATGGATGAAATATTTGGTATACGGTATTTATACCAAATTTTTAGAATTAGATTAAATATTTGGTATACGGTATTTATACCAAATTTTTAGAATTAGATGAAATATTTGGTATACGGTATTTATACCAAATTTTTAGAATTAGATGAAATACTTGGTATACGGTATTTATACCAAATTTGTAAAAATGGATGAAATATTTGGTATACGGTATTTATATTAAATTTGTGGAAATGGATGAAATATTCGGTATACGGTATCTATACCAATTTTGTGGAAATGGATGAAATATTTGGTATACGGTATTTATACCAAATTTGCGGAAATGGATGAAATATTTGAAATACGGTATTTATATCAAATTTGTAAAAATCTATGAAATATTTGGAATACGGTATTTATACCAAATTTGTAAAAATGGATGAAATATTTGGTATGCGATATTTATACCAAATTTTTGGAAATGGAAGAAATATTTAGTATACGGTATTTATACCAAATTTTTAGATTTCAATCAAATCTTGTTCAAACTCAGTTCGGAACAAGTCAGTTTGTCAGGCTATTCGGATATCAGTTAACACGATAGTTACAAAACAAAGAGAGCTAGATAGATAAAATTCGATACACAGACTTAACATCTGTAGGCACTTAACAAATTTCAAGTTCTTCAATAACTGAAATATATTAGAAGTTAAGGGCTAACAGTAATTTTCAAGTCCCACTTTTGACTAAAATTAGATTCATGAAATATTAACTCAGATGTAAAACAATTTGCCTTCCAGCTTGCCGAGAGAAATTTTTATTTGTGCTAAAATCAAAGTGATAAATTTCAAAACAAACTGGTAATATCATAGAAATGCAGTATTCAAATAAAATTTAATCTCAAATATAATCATAAATAAGGATAATTCCTATATAAACATTTATTAAAAATTAAAATAAAATAAAAAGTTAATAATAAGTACATATTTTAATTCTTATTCATAAATTTATTTTAAAGGTTAGCTATTGCATGTCTATCTTTCTAAATAGTGAAACTTAGAAATGATTAACGGAATTTCACGATAGGAATATAGAATTCTTAATTACTATTAAAAAGTTACAATTGCTTATTATGAAATGAAAGTCAATGTTTTACACTTTTCTTTTTATATCATTGAATATAATATTTCTCTGAAAACCGCAAGATTAGTTCAGCTGTAACAAGATTAACTAAAATATTCAATAACTAGCATATTTCTTATCCCAGAAAACGCACAATTTATCCTTCTTATCGTTGCTATTTGTTCTACACAAGTAATAAACAAGCTGAATTATTACGCAAATAAATACTCAAGCTTGTTCGACGATAATTCTAATGAACTTAAGTAATTCTATATTTGCGCTTTCTAATCGGATTATTATTTAACACTATCGTTTGTTACTGTCTTCCGTTGCCAGATTTATTCTTCGAAAAATAACGAGATGCTTATTCCGCAGAATTCTCGTTGAGACTTGTTCCCACAAGCGTCAATTAAGTATTCATTAGAAAAATATTCAATCGTCGTTAGGAAAACTAATTTGTTGGTGGCTGGTGAAAGTGAAAATCTTTTCTTTAGGGATTTTCGCAGTTCCCGAGACGTTAAATATCGGCTGGAAGGAAGAATATCTTATTTTGTTTTCAATTATGTTTCCTTCCAAGTGATGGCGTGTTGAAAGACTTTTGAAAAATAAATTGCCGACATTCTTATGTAATATTGCTTATAGAAATAAGGTGAATTCAGATTTGATTCAAACTGCAAAATACAACAATAAAAAGTTTATTATTTCCTAATTATATTTTATATCCATGTAGATAGATAGGTTTGACGAAACAATCGTTTAATTCTCTAGTACTTTTTTTTAATTTTTCATCACTTCAAAGAAATTATCCAGATTTTTAGCTTTTGTCATGATTTTCCTGTTCATACCATGGAGAATATAAAGCAGCACACAGAATAGGAAGATAGAGAAGAGAAAAGCAACACAATGAGAAAATATTTTGAGCTTATATAGTCTTTGAAAGAATTCGATGACTTTGCATTTTGGTTCCGTACAGAAAGAATATTATATATATCTAAATATATATTTGCTGCATAGGGTAAAATTTTAGTATTAATCAGATGAATACTTATTCTCTTACTTTGCATCTCTCCTCCTGAATCCTAATCTAATCATGTCTCCTTCGCTGTTGTCTTACCAGATACAATGCTTTGTTTTACACTTCATTTTCTTTTTGCTCAATTTTTATGACAGAAATAACTGCTGTTTTCTATGCATTAGAAGAAAATTCTGAGAAACTGGGAAAAAAGTTTATTATTTATACGGACACTCTAAATGTTTTACTATCACCAAAATCGTTTTATCTTCATTATCATAATAATCCTTTGATTTTAAAAATTCTAGATATTTTTAACAAAGTGACTTGATTTTATTATTTTATTCTGTTTGATACCCTCTCATGTGGGAATTCTGGGCAATGAGGAGGCAGACAAGGCTGCTAAACTGGCAAGTATTCCAGCGGCTATATCTATCCCTGTAAGCAACTTAAAGAAGCACACTAAAATGCTTCTTTATTTCAAAGGGAAAGCTCGGTGGTACCTTGGAAACTAACTACATGCTATTAAACCTCATGTGTAATCGTGGGCTTTATTACCAAATCGAAAAAAAGACACAATATTAACCCGTTTATTCATTGGACATATTAGATTTATCAACCTTCACTTATTACTAGGTGAACAACCGAACCAAATTTCAATGCTCAGCGTTTGTTATTTTTTCAAAGCACGAACGCTCTATGACCTTTCTTTGGTCAGACACCACATGCTCACATTTTTGAATTTTTAAAGACCATAGAATTTTTTGCGCTTATTTAAATCTCGTTTGTTTTTAGGTAATGGTGTGTATTATCAATTTTTGATTATTGTGCATTGATACGATTTTCACCCTGGTTTGACACAGCATAGTCAAAACCATGATTCTTGCGTAAGAAAAATCCATACAAATCCAAAACAAATCCTGAATCCCTAGCTAAGAATTTTAAAAAAATTCTCGTCTAAATATTAAGAAAACAGTTTTTAAAAAATATCATATTGCATATATCTTAGAACATGATTACGACTTTAAACAACCTTCATTAAAAATTATTTCCTTCTTTATATGAAGAGCTTTAATTAAATTCTTTGACCTTGAAAGATCTTTTAAACGAACTGGAGCTTAATGCCATAGAATATGGTTTATTTTTATTATTTTATGAAAGATAAAATTTCTGGCTCAATTCGCTTTCATTATCGTCTCATTTTCAGAGTAGACGAAGGCTATTTTAAGACGGAGTACGAAGTTTCTGAACTGTGGTCAGACGATCCAGGTACTCCATTTTCAAATTACCACTACATCCCAAACGCATTTTGTTTTCTATATATTGAAGGAGCGCATGGAAAATGGTGGATTGAAGAATGGAAGTATTTTGTGGCCCCGAGAAATGTATATTTTGAGATCCCATTTTTAACAACTGCTGAATTTAGTTCAATATTTTTGATTTAATCATCATATTAACGATTTGTTTTGCTTTTTATTTTATTAATATTGTGAAAACACCCGTGCTTTTAATTTTTAACCGTATGATATAAAGAATAATTAACGTAAACAATTTCATAAAAAATTAAACAAATTTATCAGTTAATGATTTATTTATTTGCAATTATAAAGTAAGTTAATTTATATATGAATATATTATACAAAAAGATTTATATCTTACTTAATGATTTTAATAAATTTTGCATTCGTTTTAGTGTTAATATTTTATAAATTATAAAGTTTTATATTTCTTACAAGTCATTTATTTGACAAGTAGGCTATTATTTAATTGATCTGCTTGTGGTCATCTTTTATTTCAGTGGTATTGGCATTATTCTAATATTTTCAAAACTTAATCATCATTTAATTAGATTAAATTCATTAAATCGCGATTCCATATTCTTAGCCACATGGTTGTAATTTGAGAGAAAAAAATATTGCCGAAATACATAATAGTTGCAGAATTAAAAAAATATATATATAAATAAATAAACGAAATTTTTAGCGAGTGCAACAGAAATGTGTCGAGAGACACAGAAGTGACAACTAAAACACGAGCTGTGATTTCTGAAATTCTAATTGCTTATAAATAAATGTAATAGGTTGCTATATAACGAATTTTTAGAAATAAATAAATATAAAAACCCTATTTGCATTATTTTGTAATAACTCTTTATTCTGAACTCTAATTTCTATCTCGTACGAGAAGGTAATTTTTTTTTTCAATTCCAGAAATTAAGTATTTTTTGAAATCTATACTTATAATAAAGCTCAATGTGTGTGTGTGTGTGTGTGTGTGTGTGTGTGTGTGTGTGTGTGTGTTGGCGCTCTACAGGCCAGACCATTCAACCTACAGCTACCAAATTTGGCACGTGTATACCTTGGAGGCCGGGAATGTGCACCTGGGGGTTATTTTTTCGAATTTTTAATTAGAATTTTACTTATTTAAAAATTAAGCGAAATTTTGACGTGTTTCTGCTATAACTGCCGAAAATATTACCGCACAAAAAAGATTTTTACATGAAGTTAAAGATAAAAAATTTATCTTTTAAATGATACTACTGTTTTAATCTTAAAATTAAATTTCTATTTTTAATGAATTTTTAAATAAATATTTTAACTATGTTTTTCAATAATTTTTTCGTCAAAAATAAAAATGAGGATTAAGCACGTTTCGCATTCAGGAGAAAAAAATAGCTTTTTTCAAAGTGTTGCCATCATATTGATTAAAGCTCTAACTGAAAATAAATTAAATCTTTTTGGAAATGAAATCTGCAAAAATATAATTTTCGTCACGTGTCTGTAGGAAATGAAACAAATATGAAATATTATTTTTTCTAAAAAATAAATTCAAGAAAAATTCTTTTATGATCTTTTACACTCTATATATTATTAATCCAATAAATAAGTTTTATTTTAAGGCAAGTTTTGTTTAATATGAACAAGATATCCATTCAAATCATGGCCACACAGCTAATTTGTAAACCTTTAGTAAGACAAAGATCTGTTGCGACATAAATCGTCAATATTTTATTTAAAAGTAGCAAACGATTATTTTAATAATTGTAAATTTTATTTTGTAAATAGTTGTGAAATTCAGATTGGCAACAGTGATATTTTTGGAACTTTTAATTTGTTGTTTAAAAAAGATGCTGGAATTTTGAATGAAAATTTGATAATATTATTTATAATGTAATAAGATTTAGTTTCATAATAAGTTTGTCTGCATTCTATTTTTGTTGACGCACGAACACAACATATTTACTAAAATGGTTTAAATAGAAAAATGATTATATTTTATGTAACTTAATTCAATAAATGCTCTAATAAATAACGAATTTTTGATTTTACATAAAGCTTCTGCTGTCGAAATCACGAATAACAAAATGCTCTTAAAACACTAATATTTTAAATAAAAAGAGTTAATTTTCATTCAACTAAATCAATCACTTAAACAGACTGATTTATGAAAATTTGAATATCACTATTCAATGAAAAAAAGGATAATTTTAGATTTTTCATCGATCGTTTCAAAGAAAATACGCCAATAAGCGCGCAGGTTTCTGAAGATTAATTGGCCTAAGATTATGAAAATGGTGAGTTTTTCTAGATTTTTAACATTCAAAACTTCATAAATAAGTCTTAGTTGATCGTGGAAAATAGAAACATTCATTCATTTATTTAAAATTTGGCGTGTCCAGAATATTTCTCAGAATATGGTACCTTACTGCATTAAATTTAGATTTCATAATTTTTGAAATATATTTATAGGCCGGAACAAAATATTATTATTGATTTCATTTCAATCCTTTTGAAAGCAAAATTAAAAACTGAATTTTATGCTGAATCTGAGAAATTTTTGTTGAATTATTCTTTGAGATATTACATAAATTATCAAAAATATTTTGTAGTTCACATAAGACTTAAATACCGAGATATTCTGTTTGCAATACTCATATTCAATAATAATAGTAATAAATAAATAGCAATAAAGATGATAAATAAAATAAAACGCTTGGTTTTATTAAAAAATATCTTTATATTAATTGCAATTTCATCATTTTCACTTTAAATTAAAGTTGACGTTTTACCGGAAATGACAACAAATTAGCAAAATATATAGAGTAAATTGAACGAAACGATCTAAACAACAGTATAAGTTTGGTATGACTATAAAAATTTGAAGATTAAAATTGTTTTGTTTGAGAATCTATTAAGAGACCAGTTACTTAAAATATTTAATTGAAAATTGTAGCGAGCGGTAATATTGGCGAACCGGCTGGTCGCCAAAGGCGGCTAGTATCAAATAAGACTGATAATCTTTATCTTCGATTTTTCACAGATACTTTCAAAAATTGTTTATTTTTGTTACATTTCTAATCAGCATCAAATATCGGTATATTCAATAATAAAATTAAACAGTTACGGAGACTATTCCCGAAACAATTAATAAACTATACTTAACTTTTATCAAATGTCTGATAACATCCCTTTAAGGAATTCTCCGAACAAGTTTCCATCTATACTTACAAGATTAGTTTAGTTAATAAAATTATACAAAACAAGTAATTAAAGTGTTCCTAATAACAGTAAAGACACAATTATACATCTGCTCTGCTTTAAGCACACTATTCCAATAACATAATCGCTGAAATATTACATGTAATAATTCTTTACCTTACGAAAAATCTAGTTCTGTATTTACTCCTTCTAATCGAATTATTATTTAACAATTGTTTAAGCCTTTCTTTGCCGATTTAAAGGAAAAAGGATACTGCGTGGAATTCTCCGAGACTTGTTCCCACAAGCATTAATTAAGAATTCATGAGAAAAATATTCAATTGTCGTTAGGAAAACTAATTTGTCGCTAACTAATGTGAATGAAAAAAAAAAATTTTCTGAGGTTTTCACAGTTTTAAAAGTTTTAAACATTTGCTTAAATATAATCTTTTATTTTTTTATTTTCAGTAATGCTTCGTTCTGAGACCAACAATATATATAAAATTATCGATACATGCGTAAAATAGGAATGTTCTTAATATTGGAGAACAGTTTTAGTTTGAAGTAATATAAAAAATATAAATTTGTATGCTTAAATGGAGAAAATGGTGCTACAAACCGAACTAAAGAAATTGCATATTAAATTTAAATGTATATGTATGTATTTCATTGAAAATTTTATACGTGTTTTTCGTTTTATAAATAGGGAGGTAAATTTAAATACATAAATTAAAAGTTTTCATAATTATTTTCAAATAAGTTTACTAAATTACCATTATTTCCAAAAAATACCCCATTATCTGTTTATTATGTAGAATACATTTTACGCAACTAATATATATCGTGAAATATTGCCTAAATTATTCTTCCATGATAATTCTTATAAACTTAAACTTACAAAATATATCTACATTATAATCAAATTGGTATGTTATTTTATCGTTTGGTTCTTTCTTCATTTGCCAGCTTTAGTTCGCGAAAAGAAATTACATTTAATTCTCTGTAATTTATGTCCACAGTCATCAGTTAAAAAGTTCATAAAAAGTACTCCATTCATGTTTTTAAAATTAATTTGCCACAAATAATAAAAATTAAATTATTTTATTTTGAAGATTTTCGTATTTCTAAAGTTTTTAACGCAGAAAGGATTAACAGCGCCAACTCAGTGTGTAATACCGCGCACAACACTTTTCAATAGAATAGAATAGATTAATTTCTTTTTATTGAATTTAGCGAGTTTTAACTGAAACAATATCTGTTGAATCAATGAATTCTGTGTGGCGTAATATTGAGAGAACTGGTGATAGTATACAGTGTGCGGTATTACCTTGTAATTTAACCTAACGGAAGTTTATTTTAAAGATACCTCGAAATTATGCATGATGTACTTATAGAAGATCTTGAAGTTGTTTTACAAATAGGAGGGGGGGGGGAGCACGAAAAATCAATGAAGTAGAGAAATCTTACGACAGAGAAACCATATTTTACCTGCAAAGTTTGAAATTCGGCAAAATTATAAAATATCCAAGCATTTCCGGACAAAGTATCAGACGGTTAATATTTGACATGTTTCCTGAACATTCTATATTGTGATGAATTGAAAACCGGTTAAACATGAAATAGATCTGATTATTTTTGATCAGAAATAAAATAATTCCCATTCAAAATAAAATTATCTTTCTTTCAGCAAATATGTTCATGTTTCATTTTATTTCATAAGAAAGGCATAAATGTCGTTTCGTTTACTTTCTATTTACCTTTATGTATTTTAAATTTAAAAAAAAGAATTTTTTCATTAGTTAGTATTTCTGTGTGTTACCTTGTATTTCTGTAAAATGTTTTCTTTTAAATAAATAGCCTGCCATTATGTTATTTTGATACTTTACCGAAATAGCATTTGCCCTTCAACAGACCGCTTAAGTATTACTTTCCTCTCTGGGAAAATATATAATGAGTTCAAATAATGTTCATATTTCATAAAAACATTGCTTCCTTCGCGTCAAAATGCACGTGCTTTATAGAATGCTAGCACATCATATATTACCTATAACATAAACAAGAGTATCCGGAGTGGAGATATATCCATTTCTTAATAATAATATTTGATTTGAAATTTTTGAAATAAAATTCTGCTCCTGTCATATATGACCCATTTTTTCATATGCTAAATATTTCGCGCGTATTACATACGAGAAAAGAAAGCCATGTTATTAGTATAATATTATCAACAAAAGACAAATAAAAACATATACTTTCACGCTAGGAAGAAAGTGTGCCTGTGTCAACAAGCAACCGATGTTCCGTAGAAAACTTATGAAATATGATCAAAATATTTTGTTAGTGAAGTAATTAATAATAAATAATGAACACATTTCTCTTATTAAAGATAATAAACAAGCACGGGGAATTAAATGAGAATGTCAACAACAAACAAGATGGATACTCATTACTTCCTTGAAAGAATAAGTATTTGTGAAGAACCATGTGTCTTCACCATTCTATATTATGAGATGCCTTATGTATTCATTTGAAATCAACATAGAATAAATAAGCATTCATGTCCAGTTATAAATTAAATAGTATAATTTATGTTCAGCCAAATGGAAGAAAACTCTGCTTTCTTTATAGAAGAGGAAATGTCTAACTATCTTCTACAGAAGAAAGAAGATAATTATTTTCATTTACTTTTCTTAAAATACAATACAAGCCACATTTCTATTTAATCTTAAAACCTTGCATAATTTATTTTAGGATTATGAAGACGAGGACCTCATCATAAAATTAATTCATCCGTAGAATTTTTTTTGTTTTTGTCTTGACATAGAATCAGATTTTTTAATTCGCAATTACTTTAGCAATCAGAGGGAGTGGTCTTTCCAAAACTTTCTTGCCACACACCCTAATGAACTTGTCATGCAAGAGAACGCCTTGCTGGACACTGGCTTACAATAGTTATGAAATTTTAACTTTTGATATGAATTTAGCATTTGTGTTGAATCTATCGTGTCACCCTCGGCGTGTTTTTTTTTGGCGATTAATTCATGGCAGGTGTTCCTGCATTAATTCCTAGCATAACATTCGAAAATCGAATTTGTGTCCCTGGCGTGCGATTAATAGTAACCGAAAATCGATTTTGCACTTTAGACACAAAACTGCATTTGTAGTCATGAAATTCCATTCCAAATTTGATCGATTTAAGTCATTGCGCTTTTGGATTATCACTTTTACATGTTTCTAAATGTACATAAAGTCAGACATTCAACCCATTGTTGATTTTGTCTTAAACTTTGACAGATGTCTACACTATAGATGTACCTATGTACTAGATGTCTACAATATAGATATTTCTGTACCGAATGTTATCTATCTAGCTCCCTTCATTTTGCAGTTATTGTGTTAACTTATAATCGAACAGCCGGACTTCTTCTCAACAGATTTTACTTAAAATTGAATAGAAATTTTTAAATTTTGTGTAAAGACCGCGTATAAAATTTCAACTCTCTAACTGAAAGCGTTTTTGAGTTATATTTGTCACTGACAGTCAGATAGACATTTCACAAAAATGTGTTTTACGAACTCAGGAAGGTCTACAATGAGGGGATTCGTCAAAATCTCGAGTTCGAATTTTCTGACGATTACTATTCTTTCTCTATACTACATATACGAGAAAGTAATGAACTCAAAATGTTTATATTTTCATAAGAAAACGTTAAAAACAATAACTTAATTTCCATGAAACATTTTAATAGTTAAAAGATGATCATAAAAATTCCTTTTAACCTTTAAAGAGCCATTTTTTTCTAGTCATATGTTAAAATATTTTTAGGTTTGAAATTAGAATAAGAAAACGGATTCATTTAGCTTATTAGATAAATTTAATTTGATTAATTTATAAATTTGGTTAATTAATAATTAAGTAACAAATCAAGACACATCATTTTGTCTGAGATAAAGAACTGAATCCTCTAAATTTCTGACTTATTAAAAAAATTTGTCAGAACTTATGACAACCTACATAATTTCATACAAAGATTGATAAATTTGGTGGGAAGCATATTTCCCACAGCCTTAGAAAGAGTTAAAGTATTTAAGATTGTCTGTTAAAATCTGTCGTAAAAATCTGTTACTTTTGTTTTTGATAGCACTGACTTCAACTGTTATTTATCGAAAGAAATGTATTTTACATCTTATAATTCAGGCATTCAACCAAACTGTAAAAACTTCAAATTCAATCGATCAGTTCTAAGCGATTAAATTCCATACTACAATTTTCTATGAATAATTCATTATTTGTTACTCCCTAGTTAGTCATGGTTTTTTTTTTCAATTTTTTTCATGCTTATAATATATCGGGATCCCTTAAATGCTTTGCTAATTAATAAATCGATTTTCCTTGATCTCAATTCTTTCTCATTAATTTTAACTTTTAATAGAATTTACGACATCAAATAAATTTGATAATTCATAATATTTCAAATCAATTAGATGGAAAATAAGTGGATTTTATGCTTTATATATATATGACGCATTTGCGAATAAATTCAATAATTAAAAATGTATGTAATAAATTAAGACTTCCGAGACACTGTGCTCCTTAATATAAAATTTCTTAAGTCTCCAATTTATTCCTGTTATTTTAAATAGTTAAAAGATATTCGTAACTTTATGATTTGCCGTCTTCTTCCACGGGAGAAACCATTTTAACGATATAAATATTCATTTCATAATTTTACATGGATGCTCATTGCATAGTTTAAATATTAATTATACATTTTACCCTTTATATTGTTTATATGCTTTAATCGCTTAATAAAACAATTTTTAATTGTCTCTATGGTACCGATTGTCTCTAGATATTAAGTACAGCCTCAAGATTTGAATTAATTTAAAATGTTCATTATATTAAAATGACAAAATAAGTTAGATGTGTTCTAAAGAAATCCCCTGCGTCTTTAAAAAAATTTAGAGAAATCTTCGACATGCTTATTATCATGTGAGAACATGTTTTGGTTTGATGTGTTTGAAACCTCGAAATGCACGGGCAGAAAATTGGCGATTTATAACTTTTAGGGTTATTTGAAAATGGTAAAGAAGTTGCTACATTTGGCGACTTACAAAAGTTACAACTTTGCCCGAATGTCCGCAGTGTATCCCATTCTCCTGTTTGGCCAGTAAAAGGCATGGGTTGCAAGAAGTTATCACCCGAAGAACCACAAAGAAGAAAACGGGAATCAACACGAAGAAAGAATTGAAATTTTAAATTCCTTTAAAATTTTAGTTTTATCATTAGAAGAAAAGTTATCATTAAAGAAAAGTTTCGTTAAAATTTCAATTTTGTCTTTAGAAGAAAAGTTTCGTTGAAATTTGAATTTTGTAATAAGAAGAAAATTCCTTTGAAATTTCAATTTCATTATTTGAAGAAAAATTTTGAAATTTCAATTTCATTATTTGAAGAAAAATTTTGAAATTTCATTATTTGAAGAAAAATTTTGAAATTTCAATTTTACGTTTCAGTAAATGAGCTTTGTGCTTTCGCGACACTTTAAGTTTTTAAGAAACAAGTAAAACGGTAATACTGAAAAAAGTTGGGTGCTCAATTTGGGAACTGACATTATCAATTCTTCACCCTCCAGCCGTAAAATTTTTTACAGTTTGTATCGTTTGCGCTCATTTTATTGGGGAATAACAGGAATCAAGATGAGATTGTTATTCTTCCATTTTTTTAGAGATGGGGGTGGGGGTCCTTTTTTATTTAAGATCGGAGAAATAATGACTGACTAAAAAAAATTGCAAACTTTAAAAAAGGGTAAAATAACATCCCCAGAAGTTTGTGCCCTTTGCAAAATAAATCATAATTATCATGCTTTTAAACGAATCAAGATTGATATAAAAATACTTAAATAAAAGTGCCTTATAAATGAGAAAATATAAGGATGCATTGCTGTTTTTTTTATTGACGTTGTATGAAATTTTAAGCAGTGTAATAATCTAAAAGGATTATGAAATGATAATAAAAAATTAACACGTACATCGCTCTGCACGAGTAATATGCAAATTTTCTCATTTTGGACAGACAGTCATAAGCAAAAAGTTTCGCAGTATTTCCCTTTGACGTGAATATCGTTAAAGATAATATCAAAAATCGTTTCGTTTGGCCTGCAATATAAAATCCAACGAACTCAATGATGAATAAAAACATTTTATTCTATACGAATACATAGGAATATAACACAGCCGACAACTTACATCAAAACAGCACTAGCAGTAAACACACATTCAACAAATCGGTAATAAGTAATCGTGATTACCCAAAGCGCTCAGAAAGAACTCGTTGGAGAGAGACTTTGCGTAACTATTCACGCCTCTCGAATCGTCTGTTTCTCTCAACTGATGAAAAGGTCGAGATGAACTCTATTGCCGACTAACTACTCAGTACTAGTTGATTCTGACTATATTTCCTTCATTTTATAGTTTCCGTGACAGGAAAAAAAATTTCCAGAATGAACTTTCGTAATTCGATCCCTAATTGTGTATCGTCAAAATTCTTGTAGTTTCTGGAATCTTAGATTTTGCCTCTAAATTATCACAAAGATTTTCATCAAGACCTGGTGTCAATGCCTTGATATCCATTGTAGTAATCTCTGAAACTATCTTCCTTACCATGGAACTAATTCACTGCGCTGGGAAGCAACATTGCAAATTCTTAACAATATCAAATTACCTATAAAGATTTAATTGAAATTAAACGCGACAAACAAGCTATCCAAATGGAGTCTAAATATACTATTTACATATAAGTTAATTCATTTAAGGCAGAGATTATTTTATGAGCCTTTTTTATGAGATTTTAAAAGATTACGAATTGGGTATATATTATTCAGTGAATTAAAAAGAAAAGTGGTTTGTAAGTGCCAATTTATCAATAAAATATTGTATCTGTACTTATTGTATTTTGAGAATTGCTGCACAGTGAAGGATCAACGTCCATTTGAGTTAAAAATCTCTTTTTAAGTCTGAAATTTATAATAAAAAAATTGAAACTATAAAGAATTTTTTAATGAATCGTGAATGTGATACATATGTTTTTCAAAAAATCTGAATTGGAAAAAAAAAATTTCAGTGATAAATATTTTGTTTTGTTTTGGAAAGTAGAGTAGAAAATCATTCCAGCTATATTTACAAAAATAGTTGTTTCAAATACAAGCATTTTTAAATCCTTATATTACAATTTTTGTATCTAACAATGTTTTCAAGAGATTAATCATATATCAGCAGCTTCTAAAGTAGAGAAAGAATTCTGAAAAGTCGAAAACAGTGTTTGTTAATAAGCAATTAGTATTAAAATTCATACTGACGAAAAATCATTGCCTGTTGACAAAAACAATAATAGCAATATTACGAAGAATAATAAATATAAAATTTGATACATAGGCAATAAAAAGTTCTAAATTCACTGAAAAATAAAGATTCAATGACGTTTCTTGAAGCATAAAGCAAATTTAATTAAAAAAGTTTATATAAATGAATTTGCTAGTTTTAAACCAACAAAGTTTTATTGTGGCCAACTCATAACATAGAAGTCAATAAAAAAAATGCTAGAAAAGGTACAATAAAACTAGTTATTTCATAGAAAATTATATAAAGCTTAAATATGATTGATTAGTGATTTTCACCATAGAAGAGACGTTGCATTAATGAAATATTTATATCAAAATTTGAAATAAGGGTAAACTGGAATTCATTAGAAGTGCAGAAATTGTTTTTTTTTTTTCACTTTTTTGTCAATTATACTTCGAAATTACATGAAATCATATAGTGTAAAAATCATAATTATCCTCTTTCTGCTTATAATATTTATATTACCTGTAAAGCAAAAAATATGCAATAGGAAAAGAAAGAGACACAGATTCCAATTATTTCATTCCGTTATAGCATTTAAATTTTCTTTATTGGTGGCCCAGATATTTTACATCAGTTAATTTATTTTATTTCTTTTTATGTCTTGGTACATCTTGATTTAGTAATTATGCCGAGGATATACATATGGAAGTGTAACAAGCTGCATAATAGACGTTTTTATTTCATCAGAAAATTCAAAGCACAGATAGTAAAACTATAGCCAAAGTGCACTCAAAAAGCAGAATTCTCAGACATTTACAATGTACTAACAAACATTAAATTGGTAATAAATAACATCAACAGCACAATCAATAACGTTCGACTTATAATGCAATCATAACTCCTAAGAAAGAATTAATCTTATATGTAAGCGCATCCGTTTATATAGTCTATCTACAGGAAATGTTGAAAAGTATTTCCAGATCTCGGTTCCTACTAGAGATTGTTGCGTTAATCGAGCACCATTCTTATCACCATATCACCAAATATGTCGCCAAGATCGGAAATCATTCACCTGGCCTTTATTCAGAATCCATTAAAAATTACTGTAAAAGTTGTTTTCAGCAATAAGACTCGCCTCTCGGATAAATAGTATGCAAATTCGTAACAGTAGTGTTGATCCTGGGGCCCTTGATTGGGGACGAAATATTATGTGATTTGCTTGATATGATCCACCTTGATTGTACTCTTTATAGTAAGATCACTCTCCTGTATTCTAAGATATAAGGGTGTCCCAAACAAACCCTTGTTTAATATGAGTTTATTACATTTGAATATACTGGAAATATTATAACCAACAGATGGTTGTAAGAATGTATTTATAAGTCTTCTGTTATTAACGCGGAAATAACAGAAGACTTATAAATACATATATTCATGCTTATGGCACAGGTTCAAACTATTGTGACCCATCGTCCTTCCTTTGGAGCTAATCGATCTTAACTCTAATCATCCGGTGGATAGTTTTTTTCAGACCTTTTTTTTTATTATCATATATCACATATCCCACCAATGTTGCTTGAATATGAACCGCATATCTTATTTTCCAAAATCTTATATGAAAGGAAATGAAGGTATAAGGGTCCTATTATTCCTTTAGAGTATTCTTTAAAAGATGATTTAAAATTTTTTTCCCAATCATGCGTGGATTAGGATCGAAGAAAGAGGATATGGAATTACAATGGATATTATGGAATAATGTATATCTGTATAAAAACCTTGTAATATATTCCTATATATTGAAAACAAATCAATTATTTTTTTAATTACAACACCAATATAACATTAGCCATGACGTTTTACAATAACAATTCTATAATTAATAGTCATCTGAAATCGCAAGTCTATTAAAGAATAATATATATACTGACTTTTTCTTTGATCTTTATCTCTCATCATGTTTTCTTTTCATTTTTTTTTAAATTTTTGTTTACACCAGTTTTGTTTACAAGTTGATATTGCGGTTACTGATTCTAAATACGGCAACGATCTCAAAACGTTTCCTTCAATGAAAGTTGATACGGAGGTAAAAGTGACCCAGTGTAAACCTTATGTACATGTATTTCCAGACGATTTCTATCTCTTAACAACATTTCTGGTGCCAGTTTCGAATTCTCATCTAGTATCAATTGCTCAAAATGTATGCTAAAAAACAATTTTTTGTCTTGCAAGTTAATCCCCAAATGACATTAAAATCTTTTAATTAAAACGTTTAGTTCTTATATTCAGTTTGATAGCAGCGTAAGTAAATGGGGTTTTTTTTTCGTCCTAATTTTTATTAACACCAAGGTTTTTTTTTTTTTAAAGAAACATTTTCCACCTACGCAAAACTACTTAGGGCTGAGTTCTTTGTCCTTAACTCATTTTTTCACCCTCCACTTCTTTCTTCAGCAAGTTGCAACAAGATGAATAGGATCTTTTCGAAAAGTGTTACATTCTTTTTCAATTTGTCGTCATTTAATTCAGCGACAAATAAACTGTCATTTCTCTAAGATTTTCTTACACTCCTGTGAGTGTGTGTGTCTGTTTTTTTTTTTTTTTTTTTCTTTCTCCGGCCGTTTTCCGTCCTCTGTTCTACCAAGTTTTTGCTTCCAATTACCAAACATTAACAGCTGTCTTAGTGATATGAACAACGATTTATTCTCGGTTGATCTTGCTGAGCAGATGCTGGGGAAAAAAACTAATGCCAAAAGAAAAAGAAAAATGAAATCGTTCTGAAGATAT
Organism: Argiope aurantia; assembly: GCA_026543865.1. Classification (NCBI taxonomy): domain Eukaryota; kingdom Metazoa; phylum Arthropoda; class Arachnida; order Araneae; family Araneidae; genus Argiope; species Argiope aurantia. The sequence goes on from JAPMOR010119471.1 coordinate 567,893, forward strand.
TCTAAACAAGTCGTCTGCTGTTTTCTACCGTAACACTGACCTCAAATATGAAACTTCGAATATAAAAGGTTAAACAAAAACATATATTCATTCGTGATTTTTTTTTCTTTTTGAAATTGTACTTTAAGGAACAAGTGTGATTTAAGAAGATCGTGTAAATGATCTTCTTGTGTGTGTTCAAAATAGTTGCGTAACTCAGTTCAAGGACACCGAATTACGTTTCAAGAATTGACAATGCTGCAAGTAGAATTGCTGCTCATTTCTTAAAACAAAAGATAAAGTTTAAAAAAATATTTATAAAAGTACTTGAAACAACTAGGGCAATGGTCGCTAAGCATCACCTTCTTTAATAATCAATTCCAACTTATAATAAAATGTTAATGAATGCTTAACACATAAATAAGATTTCTTCTAAAGAAATTAAACAGTATAGCTTTCAAAAGAGAAATATAAAGTTTGAAGGGTTAAATAATTTTCAGTTAAAAATTTAATAATCATCGGTTTCAGAAAATTTATTCGTTTATTATATCAGAATACAAGATTAAATTTTCAGCATGTTACTCCGCTATTTTCTCGGAATAATGCACTTTATTATTATTTTATTACTCTTTATCTTATCTAAAATCTTTTACTATTACTAATTGAATTAAAGCAAAATTATTATAGTAATTTTATATTTATTATTAAATGCTAATTCAATTATTGTTAAATACTAATTACATATTTATTATTAAATACTAATTGAATAATTGCTAAATATTAATTTATAATTTAATATTAAATGCTGATTGAATTATTATTAAATTCTAATGGAATTATATTATGCTGTCACCGAGTAAATAACAGTTCGAATCATTTTAAAAATATTTATACTTGTTTGCAAACGTTGCAAGTAAATAGCGATTTCTAAAAAGATATTCGTTAATCGATGATATTTAGTCAAAATAGGCTTTCGCGCTGTTTTAACATGGAGTTTGTTGTAAATTGGCAAAATGCATCTTTTGTATATAGCAAACCACATGTAATTTATAACTAAAGAGTTATAATTCTTATCTGAGAACATGGATGAAATGTAAAGTTATTTTAACTATCTGGTTTGTTAAAATTTATATTTGCTTTAAAATAGTAAAAATATGTATTTTAATTTTATCTATGGTTTTTGGTTTTATTTATATAGGATTAGAGCACATTTTTCATTCAGAACGCAAAATTGTCTTTAAAAGAATCTCTTATGTAGAGAAAAATAATATGAACATCATTTTATTTTATCATTATCTTTGATTACCAATGACTGTTTATTTTTCTTTATTGTAAAAAGTTGTAAGTTATGCAGTAAGAAAATGTTAGGAAAGAATTGTATTTTAATTAATATTATTCTTTTAGAAATAAATATAAATTTTAGTACAGTGGAACATTGTTGATTTCAACCTGGCGTGGCCGAAAATACCAAATTACTAAGAATTCCAAATAGTCTAGTACTAAACTGAGACTTGAAAGAGACAAAGAGAATTTATCTGCTGAAAATAACTGCAAAGATATCTTCTTAATATATTTATTAAAAATTATTCTTTTAATGAATAGCTATTAGGTATATTTAGGAAACAGAGAATTTTTTTTTTATTATTTATAAAATAATTTCTATAAATAAGTAAGAAATTTAGTAAATAAAAAGTATGCGCATTTGTATCATAAAATTTCAACATAAATATGATAGATCATATCTAAAGTGTCCATTTAATAAAGGAATTTACGAAGAGTTTGCGTTGCTTTATTGATCAAAAATTTATCACATTAAAAATCTCAAGTGAATTAAATAACGTAATGTTTCTTTGCAATTATTGAAGAGTCAAGAAATGGATTACTTTCCATAAAAAAGTTAGAAACGAAAAAAAAAACCCCCCTGTTTTCTGATTTTTAGTTTTGACTTTGATTTAACTAAAACAAATTACAATTATATATGATTTTTAAATATACTGTTTAGAGTCATTTCAAATAACAAGAAAAAATGGATGTTACTGATGGCATCAATTTAAAAACACTTCAATTGACCAACTTAAAAAATGTAATTAAATCATAAATGTTAATATATATGAGATTCCTTCGAGTGAATTCTTAGCGTCTTTTTATTCTAAATACTTTTTATAATCGAATTTCAAACGAGGTGGATAAATTATTTTTGTCATGTCTTCAATATGATTATTGCTTGATGTGAGTTTTTATCTTGGATAACAGTTTTTCGACAAGCTAGCGGCTGTTTTTCTGAAATGTAAACTGCTAAAGAATACCAAAGTTTTACAAACTATCTCGTCAAGGTTTTGCTATATCACTAAAAACTTGTTCTTTTTAATTGATTTTAATAAGCTTTTATGTTAAATTCTATTGTTCAACATTGAATCCATTTTTAGAAGTTATTTACGAAATAAATACTTATTTACTTTAATAATTCAATTAGCTAATTGTTTTAATACATATCGTCAAACATAATCCTTTTAATTAAAAGAGAAAATTGTCGATAAAATTTATACTAATTTTAAATAATTAAGTTCTAAGAAAGTATAAAATATAAATATTTCATATTCAGAAATAAAATAAATGTCTCGCATTTCAACAGAAATAATTTAATGATTAAACATTCATCTATTGTTACCGACTTCAAAGTTTCTTTTTTATTTATGCATGCGAATAATATAAAGCTTTTAGCTTCCTTCTACAGAATTCAAGTAATGAAGAATTTATTACTTATTACTATTTTAAAATTTTTAAAGAATATATCTTTCATTATATAATACATACCACTATCATTAAAAAAAAGTTTAAAATTATTTTGGTCTTACTTTTAAATTTCGAATTGAGTTTAACTTAGTCTAGACTTTATTGAATCTAGACTCGTCTTGTTGAACATAATGTATTTTAGGATCGGCATGAATGTAGTTTTTGTCAGTTTAGAAATATATATATTTCTCATTTTAGAGTGTTCTCAAACATATTACTAAGTACATTGTTTAATAATATTTCATTTATTTTCCTTTGTCCTGTCCTTTTAGAGATGTAATTCACAAATGAATTATTTTTCTATAATTGTGAAATATTTGAAGACTTGAGTAGAATATTATTAAATTTTAAAAATTAGAAATTTTTTTAATTCATTTAAAAAATTTATTATGTTGGTAACGATCACGTCTCACTTAAGGTAGGTGATTACATTAAAATGCCGATTTTTTGCGAAATTATGAACTTTTTTAAATTTAATATTCTTAGTATTTGAGCATGCTTCTTTTTAAAACCTTAGAATTTTCTTTCTAAGTTATTTTTTGGGATTTTTAAATTTGTATTTACATACTTTTTTATGCTATTTTCTCATATTCTAATCTTTGATAGAATTTTCTTACGAAAAGCTACATAAATTAGAATCTAATGCATATTTTTAGTTCAGATATCTTATAGTAATTCCATCAATATAGTCTTCAGGTTCTGAACAAGATAATAAGTAATCTATTTATTTAGAAATATTTTATAGGTAATTTACAATGTGAAAAAAATGGAAAAGTCTGTGTTATTTATATCGAATCTCACTATTTAAAGAATGTATTGAAATACAGATTGTTTTTTAGTTCAGGAATAATATATTTCTTAAGATATCTGCAAAATTTAAGCAAATCATTTGATAAACCTCTAAAATAGAAGATGTTTGCTTTATACCACTTTTTAGCCAAAAAAAGCAACATTTCCATTTTTTTTTTTAATTTGTCATTTAATTGGTATTTTTTGTTTTTGTTTCAGAGGTGTTTTTTTCAATCAAATTCCCATTTAGGGATATTAAAAAATGGTATTTTCAGATTTAGAGACTTATCGCCAGCAAAATGTTACAACTTGGCGCGAATGTTTGCCATGTACCTGATTCTGCTATCCGGCTAATAAAGGGCAGATCCATAAGATATTATCGCCCGAAGAAGCACAAAGAAAACGAGAATCAACTTGAAACAGCAAGGTAAGGTATATATAGTTTTTTTTAAATTTGCAATTTTCTGGGTGGGAAAGAAAATTTTAGAGCTCGAACGATTTTGTGATGAATAAAAATCCATCGTTTTCTAAATATCATCCCATGCGTAATCTGATAGCCACGTGATTGTTTAAAACAGGTTTAAACTGGTTTTTCACGAAAAAAAAATTCTGGCCTTGAGAAAAAAATTTTTTGAATTCGATTGATTTTGAGATGGTCAAAAGCCACCGTTTTTCTAAATGTTGGTGATTGCGAAATATGAGTCATGTGGGATCATGATGTTTTTCTGTCGAATTTATACCAAATGACTTTCAAAAAATAATGTTCTTCCATGAAAATTTGAAATTTGCGATAGCAGATTTTTTTTAAAACTGTTAAAAAGCAGACTTTTATTCTTATTTCGCTGTTTACACAAATTTGGAAAAACAAAGTTTTATACCTTTTTAAATTCATTTTAATCTCTGTTTTGTACTCTAGATCATTAACAGCATTATTTTCGGGCATACTTAACTGTTGCACCTCCCCCCCCCCCTCAAATATTCAGGAGAGGGATTGTTCAAGAAATTTTTCATTACCTTTTCCACAACATTAAAATTAATTCTATTTCCCTTGACGTTAATCTTATAATTAAATAACAACTTTTCGCGGCTTACTTACCCTAAAATAGCTCAAATCTGGCTTACACTTTAATTCTATTATTCTACGTGAAATGAAATGGAAATCTCTTTCTACATAATTAAATTCGCCCACATACATTCTCTATTAAATTTCTTTTCAAATGCATTGCGTTCTTTATTTTTTCTGATTTAACTGATGCCTATTTTTAAATTAACGCCTTAAAGATTAGTTTGCAAATTTTATATGCTTGTGGCTACGTAGACGAATGCTATATTAGGAATCAGAATTCTTAATTATATCGAATCTTTATTACGATGAATCCAAGTTTCAGATCTCTTTGAGTTTGAAAAATTTACTTTAGATATTATATTTGTCTGTATGTTTGTCTGTAAACATGGTAACTCAAAGTTCTGAGTTAGTCAAACGAATTTTGTCATACGGATTTAAGACCAAATTTGTATTATTCTGTAAGATATTGCATTAGGAAATATCAAAAAAATATTAATAAAACCCGTGGAATTACGAATTTCTCATTTAATACACAATTAATTTCAAGACTCTATAACATATTTCAGTCGCATCATGCTTCTTGAGTTTTTAAACTATCCAGTTCGCATACTCAAAAACGAACAGATTGAAAAAATAGTCAATATTTTGGCTGAAACAAACTTTGATATGCATTTCAACTTGGGTGAGAACAGTATATGCTAAATTTCATCGAGTATCTCATTTCAATTTGTATAATGACATTCAGGTATGACAAACTTATAATACGCATATATTGTCAAAGATTTTACAAAAATATACTATTTTGGTGTAGCGCTTGCATTCCAAATTTCATTGGAGTAATTCGGTTTTTTTTTAAATATTATTAAGATAGAAGAGCATGATATTTTTAATTTCAAAATGAATATTTTAAAAGATAGAATCTTAAAGCTGAATATTAATTAAATCTCCAAATTTAATTTTTAATTTCTCGCATGCGAAATATAGAGAAAGAAATATAATCGTCTGAAATTTCACACTCGAGATTGTCAAGTTTGAAATCTACTTTTCAGATCTCTGGTCACAGATAGGTTACTCAGTCATTTTGTCTGTGAATATGATTATTTAAAACAGCTTTAAAATAGAAAACTGAAATTTATTATATGGAAATTCGTAATAGTTGGATAGTTGAAATTCGTAAATTTCTATCAAATTTTTAATAAAATCCATTCATATGAAGATTGTCTAACTGTTTGTTTGGAACGCTTGCATTCGAACTTTAAAACTGAAAGAAACGAACTTGGTTAACTTTAAAACTCAAAGAGCGATATAAACAAAATTTAGTTCGCAAATTTAACATCTAAAAATATAAATACCTATGAAATTTGACACCAAATTTTTCGTAAGATTTGTCATATTTCGGTCTATACTTTCGCATACACATAAACGCAATGGCTTAAATCAACGAAATTTGGTATGTTATCTTGCGAATGCAATTGTAATTTTGGTGTCGACCGGGAGGCAAATTTTATCCCGATAGATCCAGAAAAACTATTAGATTTACATCAAAGATCTATACTCCTTGACTATCGTTCAACAGTGTTGTGCAATATAAGCGAGGCCTTTGTCCAAATCCTCAATTGTATACGAAGGGAAGGATATAAGACCTTTATTAGAGAGTATGTGAGAATGTTTCGGGGAGACCACTTCCACTAGTTTGGCGAATCATAATTATTTCTCTTTCTGCACTTCATATAAGAAAAAAATAAAAAAGAATAACTTTTTGAAATAATTTCAGAGGTTGCTACAGCTCAGCGTTCCTAAAAGATTTTTTGATATCGAACTAAGCATAATAAAATTCAAGAATGGGCAATATGTGTGGCTACCCTATTTGCTGCCATTTATGGAATCCTTTTCATATCTGTTCTACCTCATGGAATTAATTTATTTCTTTACTATTTTCATTATTCCATCACTATTCATTTATTCCATTCTTCTTAGGATTAAATTATTTATCTAAAAAAACAAATTCCCAAATTTGGTTTTTAATCTTTAATATTTAAATGCAAAGATAATTTAAAGTTTTATTAACTTATTAAAGGTTTACTTAACTTATGTCAGTTTTCTATTTATAAAGGAATTCACTTCCAAGTTTGAATGGAGCATATTTCATTGATTCTTGTTCTTTTTTTTTTAACCTTTTATTGCTTAATCAACTGAGAAAATTAATATTCTCAAAATCATAAATAATTTTCAAACTAGCATGTATTTGACAAATTTTTAAATAAAGGCATTATCGTTTTGATTTTTTTCCCTTTTTATTTCCTTTCCAGACAATACAAAAAATTTTGACAATAATCCTATATTTGTATTTTTTTAAATATATCTATAAAAGAAATTAAAAAACGATTTTCTAGCGACATTTTGAATTATTGCCTGAAAAAAATTATTTTTTGGAATATAATTCTGTTTTACTTTATTTTAATCGTAGTTTATTGAACAGAATTTTCAAATCATTTACTCAAATCTATACTTATTATTAAATTCTGAGTTAACGAGTTTAAAAACATTATTATTTAATTATTGAGCTATTTTATTGAACACAGGTAACTGAGAACCAAAACATGACTTCATATGTAGAGTGGAAAAAGAAAACGCACAACGAAACCGGCTTTCATGAAATTTAAACTTCGAGGATTTTAAATATTTTCTACTTCAGATAAATAATTAGAAATTGTACTTTTCTTTCATACTTTTAGAGTGAAATGATATTACTTAACCTCTCCTTAATCGGACAATTTGGCACTTTTTTCCCCCTCCGATCCTGATAATGGCATCGTTTGGTTCTTCTTGTTTAAAAAGGCCAGCAAAAGAAATTGGGAGAAATCACAAGTTAGCATTTTTCATTTTGCTTATGATCGTGCTGCCATCTAACGCATATCTATTAAACTAAGCAGTTTTTTTTTTTTTTCTAAAATCTTTTCTGAAAGTTCTTACGAGAGGAAGGGAAAAAGGGAATTTATTGATAGTAATAAAAAAAAGTCTTTATCTGGTTTCATATTTATAATTAAAATTATTCTTATAAAGTAGAAACATGAGCACTAATAAATGAATTAGAAATATGGTCACTCTTTTCAAAAAACATTATTTAGCTGAAATAAAAACTATGAATTTTAAATATCGAAATTGATATATATTTCAGATTAACAAATATAAAATTTGAAAGTCCATAAATTGACATGCTCAAAATGAATTTTGCTGTAAATAGAAATTTTTGTATAAAAAAAATAATTCAGAGTCTGTTTAGGCTGGTTGGGGTTCTAAGACATAGCAAATCTTGCTTCCTCCCTTTTTTTGCTAAAGTTTCCAAAACGATACATTTTTATAGATTTTAATTGAAACTCTCGAAAGCAGTTTTAATCGACTGATTTTAGCAAGTTAAAGTAACAGAAAAAAATGTCACGTCAACTAAACTTTTTCAGTATTTTCCGTGTAAAAAATAATAATAATAATAATAATTCCGATTTAAAAGTAATTTTAAGGATGATTAGGCAATTAATTGCAAAAAAAAAACCTAACAAATTCTAAGTATTAGTTAGTCATAAGATCATATATATTTTAAATAATGAAGAAATATTATTTTACAGCCATAAAAAAACATGTTTTCAAAATATAATTAATTTAAATGCTGCTAAAATAAAGTTATTGGTTTAAATGATTCTCGACCTTAAAAATGAGGTCCTTCCGAACCACATGAAAATACAAATATTTAATTACCCAACAAATACATGACAAAAATCTCAAAGGCCCAGGGGCACCTAAAGTTATTGGAATTCTATGTATTTGCCTACTTTACTTATTTATTAATATGACGCTGAGATTACTTAGATATCGAAACTCTGAAATTAGGGATGCGCAAAGAGAAATTTAAAATAAAATTTAAAGTATAAGAATTTATTATATAAAGTTTTTTCATGGTATTATTTACATGATGGCGATTTCATTTGCTTTATAGATATCGCAAAATGTCGATATACTAAAAATTGCAGCGAAGATTAAATACAAAATCAGGGGAGCTGCAAGGGCCTGTTTTCTACGCTCTATTTTAACAGATAAAGCTGCAACACATTTGTGCGACTGTGTGTGTCTGAGAGACGAGGAGAATGAGCCAGACTTCTTAACTGACCACAACAGTCTCTCATACGAAAATTATCAAAAACTTTTAAGCTTTGATAATCTTGTTAGCAGCAGAACTCAACAAGAACCAACTACTCTGATTGGTTTGTGGTGAATACATCTCCGAATAAAAATGACGAAACTAGAAGACAAACTTTTTGACTTTAGCTGATTTGTTTAAACAATGTATTTTAATTAATACACTATGTAAATATAGTAGTGTATCAATAATCCGGCCGTTATCAAAAAAAGGGGACTTTCGGCTTAACAAAATTGCTGCTTCATTAGGGTTCATTTAAAAAATACATTTGAATTACAAAGTTTAATTTTTTGCATAAATTTACTAAATTATACGATATATTTTATAATATCTCTTAATAACGAAGGAAAATATATATGTGTGTGTATTTATCCTCTGGAATATAACTTGTTTGATTTAAAATAATCAAATTTGGCACATATATAACTTAGAGCGAGGGAAGGTGCACTTCGGGACTATTCTTTAAAAAATTTTATTAGAAATTTAAATAATTAAAAATTAAGTGAAATTTTGGTATTTTTAAGCAATAGCTCACGGAAATATTACCGTATAAAACTGATTTTTGTGCTATTTTAAAATTTAAAAAGTTTTTTTAATTATTCAAATTTAACTGTCGTGTAATTAGTCTTCTGAATTTTTAAACTTTAAAAAAATATTTTTTGTTTAAGTTTCAACAATAGATTTCAGTGTTGAATTGAACTTCAAAACGTTTTGACTGTTCTGTCAAACACTTAATCGCTTAATTTTTTTTTACATCGTTAGCAATTTAAGAAGAAGGGATATGTTTAAGGAAGGAATATGAATAAAAAAACGTATTTAAATATACTGCGTATGTTCATTAAGATAAACGATCCAAACAGTAAGGTTTTTTTAATAGCACTATTATGTCAAGGAGCCATTCTCTATTAGTTGGCTCATATACACAATGTCTAGAACAGGCATGAGGCTATTAAAATAACAACACTTTGATGTCTCTCGCAGTTTGATGATTAAAAATATTTTCTTCGGGGAATAAGGGACATAAAGTAATGCATAAAAGATTTAAATGAAATTAAACACAATCAATGTTCTGGGCAAACCAGCCTCCCGCCAAAGGAAGCTAATATGTAATAAATATAACAAATTATCAAAAATAGGCAATCTCGGATGTTCCTACATGGTAATTTACAACAGCAATCCTCCACTTGATTTCTTCTTAACATATTATTCACCCTTCTAGAGAAGTTGGACTATTTAGAAGGCCTAACTAGCGACGTGCTGAAATTAGAGACCACTTTATACAAAAATGAGAACAATATTATTTTTCTGGCCATTAAATTAAAATGTTGGAAGCCAATTTCTTTTCTCCCTACTAAGAAAAGACTTTTCACCTATTAACCAATAATCCAAACTGCATTGATTCCAATTAATTCGGATAACTGGGACACTATATCTACATGGTTTTTAGTTAACATTTGTAGAGCAAGGAGTTAAATCGATTATGTTTTATTTTTTTTTCTTTGGTGTTTTTCACTTTTAACCATTCGGTTAGAAATTTGATGCAAAGCTGCCATTTTGATGTCAAAAAAAAATGCTAGATCTCATTTGTGCATCTACTTCATATTTTCGTAGTACTGCTTTTACATATCAGCAAAAAGGCTAACGGACATGCAATCAACCTCTTGATGGATTTGACTCACTCTTAAGACACCAGTCTACAAGTCTCATAGTAAAACCATATGCCGAATATTATCCATATAATCTGTTACGTTATAGTGTGGCTGTGTTCGTATACACATATACAGATAGACATAATTATTTTTTCTTGATACAGAGAAAACTAAATCGTATAGAATCTTCAAACTCTCAGGGTTGAATCTTTTAGCGATAACCATTTGTTTTTGTTTATGGATTTTCTATAAATTATGCATGCATACTTTATATATATAATTAGGTTTCAATTTTTTGTAATTTAATAAATGTATTTATAAATATTACTTTCTTATGAATTTTGCTTGTATTTATATATAACTAAAAAATTACCTTCCAGAAGTATTAAGTATATATGTTTTTTTTAAAAGAAAAGAATATAAATAAAGATTAAGATTTTGAAGATTAAGATTACTTAAACTGACTTAAACTGAAATGTCAGTTAAGATTACTTAAACTGACATTTCTTTGATTTCTAAGAAATTTTATGCTTAAAATTCTTTATTAAAATTTGAGCTATTACAATAAAACTCAATTGGTTAATAATATTGAGTAAAAGATTGTTCTTCTAATAGAACTAGAATCTTCCAGAAATAAAATTAATTTTGATCTCTAAAATATACACATGCTATATGTTTCTTAAAATCTTAATATAATCTTCGTCTTCTAATAAATACAATCTAAAATACTATCTAAACACCATACAAAATGATTCCATCGAAGAAATGCATTTATTTAAAAATAGTATTGTATTAAAAAAAATATCTTTTTATTTCATTTAAAAACCAATGATTACTTTTCCAAAATTCATTAAAAGGCATTTATACAATAAAGATATCTTTAAAATTAATATTTTCAAAAGAGAAGTTGAAGAAACAGAGTTCTACACTTTTCTGAACGTATCTTAAGAGCGAATATTTATTTATGAGAATTTTGTATTTTATGTACTTGTACTCTATTTTTTGAAAAATTTGCCTAATTCAATTTAAAGAATCGAGTTCTTAATATAAAAATATCAAATATCAACTATAGCAAATGAATCTTATATATTTTATATCTTTAAAAATATGTACATTAAAAAAATTGAACTTTATCTCAACAGTTTTTTTAAAAATTGGATCAATCTGATTTCATTTCTTGCAAAAGGAATTAATGGGATCCTAAGAACAATTTCGCTTAAGGCAATTTTGTTTTTAAAATTGAATAAAAGCAACTGTAATTCCAATTAAAGTAACTTTTTTAGCTTTTAATTTAAATACATGGAGGAGGAGAAAAAACCATCTTTAACTTAATGATGAAACAGAAAAAAGAATTAAGTATAAATTGTATCGTAATTATGCTAATTCCGAACCTTTTCCCTGCAACTGTCATTGGTACAATTATTTAAATTGGTCTGATACGTTCTTTTTGATGTTTGGTCCCTGTAGTCTCTGTTGGTATCATTAAAGAAATTCTTCACTATAAATCAATTTTAAAGCAGAACTTCAGGAAGAAAGAGAAATGTGTTTTCATGATCTTTCTTTATTTAACTTGAATTGTTTATGATTCCGTATATTTCTTGATATAGAGCAAATACTTTTCGAACGCCGATGGAATACCTTTCAAGAAAGCAAGGCCTGTTGCTAAATATTGTAGGATGTTGTGTTATATTATTTAATATTCAGCAATATTGTAAAATAATCTGCGATATATTATTCAATATTCTGCAATACTGTACAATAATGTACAAAATAATATCATTCAATATTTAAAAATGTTACACAATATAGTTCGATATTATGTTACTAAATAATCTCTATTATTATACGATATTATATTACTCAATAGTCATATTTATTGTGCGATATTATATTAGTCAATGTTTAACAATATTGTACAATAATGCTAGATATTGTATTTTTCAATATTCCGCAATACTGTACAATGATGTTCAAACTATATTATTCTATATTTAACAATATTGTATGATATTGTTCGAAAACTCCCTCAATACTCATCATTATCTTGCGATTTTATATCACTCATTAGTCACCATTATTTTACGATATTATTCATTATTCAACAAATTTGTACAATACTGTGGGATATGATATATTGTTCAATAATCAACAATATTGCACATTATTAGAAATATTGTATAATATTATACAGCATATTTTTGCTACTAATTACATTAATACAATATGCATATTCTTCAGGTTTAAATTTTTATGAAAAAGACCAAGCTAGGAATAGTTAAAATTTAAGAAGGAAGTATAGTTTTGGAAAATTGTATTATTTAGTAATTAAAAGAAGAAAATGATCAGAATGTTAAGAAATTTAAATCATTTTTGGCAGCTAACTGAGAAATATAATCACGGAAAAAAAGCCACCCAGATTTATACTACTGTCTATGAGTATTCTTACTGAGTATTACCGAATGCGTTGCTGTCTCTTGTGTATATCTGAGCTGTGTTAGATGTCTTGCCGTTTGGTGTGTATTCGTGCCTTCGTGTTATTAAACATCTTTATTTGTTATTAAGGTTTGTTGACTATGTTATCATAAACCCACTACAGCGAATCCATAGATTTTACTGAATTTTTTGTAACAATATTAAAACTTTTTCCTGGCACAGGATGTAATGTCATTTTTTTCTTTTCAGATTATTTAATAAATTATGTGTCATTGAAGTATGCTCTTTTAGGCAGCATTTTGGCATTCAAGACGCAAATTCTCATTCTGTATAAATTGCCTACTAGTACTTAAAAATTCTGATTAAGAAATGATCGGTTCTATATCCAAAACACTAATAATTTTAAACAAAGTTTTGTGACAAACTTAAACTATTCTCATCCATATTTGAAATACTAACAGAAATCAAACCGTCTTAACAATTGCTTATCGAATTCATTATTTACAAATGATCCAATTTCCTTGAAATCACAGTTTAACAAATTTTGAAGATTAGCAGGCCAACAAGGACGTATCATTGGTGAAATCCTAGCAGGATATTTTCCGGTTTAACTCAAATCAAACTGAAACGTTCACTTCCTTCGTCTGGAAACTATGTTCAATTTGTTCGGCGATGTCTGAATTGCTTGGTAGGGAATTGTCGAGGGACAAAGTGAAGTTCCTGATTGTTTCAAGGAAGATTAGGAGAAACTGATGAAAAGGATGAACCGGAATTGAAATTGATCGGTAAATGAAAATATCTTTGGAGTCTACAGTAAGGAAATCACTTCATGAACTGTATTGATAATTCTTTTTCTTTTCTGACATCTATTGAATGCTGTCAATACAATGATTTCTGCATCTATGATGTCTAGTGAATTATAAATTTGGTGAAATAAAGTAATTAATCAAACTTCGAATATGTTTAGAATTCAGTTCATTGAAAATACATCAAATTGTTGTTGTAATATGATTTATGATATATTCCCTTTACTCTTTAATAATATTAGCAGTTGGTAAACTTAACTTCTCCCATGATAATAGTTGCAAAATCCGTAATTAAATATAATTGGCAAAAAACGAAAACAACCATTTTGTTCAATGTAACAATTTAATTTCAAGGCGACAATGTAATTTATTGTTGGAAATTATAAAAAAAGATATTAAAAAAATGCCAAAATTCAAGAAAAATTTGATATCTAGTTTTATTTTGGTATATCATTAAAAAGGCATTTATAAATTTAAAATGGATCAATTTTGCGTAAAATCAATTTAAATCAATTTTGCGTAAAAAAAGATTCTGGAGTTGTCCCAGGAAAGTATCAAAATAGTACAGAAGTTTTTATTGGTTAAAATTCCAATTAATTTTTTTAAATTATACATCTATGCTTCTAGGTATAATTATATATGTGCATCTATGCGTCTATGTATAATTGCATATGTACATCTATGCGCCTATGTATAATTGCATATGTACATCTATGCGCCTATGTATAATTGAATATGTTCATCTATGCGTCTCATACGATTACACTAAGAACGGTAACACACACACATTCACCTTTCTTATTAATAGGGATTAAAATGTTCCTTAATTCAATATTCATGTCTTCACGATATTGTTTTCTTTCTTTTTATCATTATTGCAAATTTTGTATGTATCATCATATTCTGTTTCATATGTATATTTCTTTGAAACTAATTACATTTTATCCCTCTCTTTTTTTTCTTTTTAATAGAGTCCACCTACATATATATCAAACCGGATAGGAGTCACGGGACTTTAGAATTCATGTTAAGATGATAATTAAAAATTTCATATTCCAGAAAGCAGTATGAAACGTAGTTCTAAGCACTCTTTGTGATTATCTGTAACCATTACAGAGTCCAGAAAATCCTACTGGATTAACAAATACCTCACTTCATTGTATACCAATTGCTTCATTTACATGAAATGACAATTCAGCACTCATTACATTGAAGCAGATACGGCAGATTAAGAGGCTTCTCGTACTGTTGAGATACCAGAAAATATCTTCGCATTTAATGTAAGTCAATGGTGAATCACTCGCTTTCTCCAACTGGGAACTTGGGCATTTTTCTCGGATTGCCATTGAGAGAACGATTTATTCTTTCGAGACATATAAATTATTCGAAGGGTCATGGGATTTGAGGGGGGGGGGGTATTCTGAGTGGCTCCAATATATTAGAAAAGAAATGATGAAAGTATGAACAGAAATAGAAAATAATTGGGAAATGAAAATATCACCAGTATCACTTTACTGAAGATTAAATATTTTAACATTTTTTTTGATGGATTCGGATGATTTTTTTTTCTCTTTAATATTTCGTATACAGAGTGCAAAGAATAATAGTCGGCTAAAAATTCGACTTTGTCTTGTAGATGAGTTTTCGAGTTCTAAACTACTTCGTGCTCTGGAAAACTATTTATGAAATAATATTTATCCATAAGTGAAAAAATAAATAAAAAATTTAATGATGTAATGAAATAAAATATGGCATGTGGTTTTTACATCAAAATTGTGTATTTCAGTGCAATTTTGGATGAAAGTCGTCAGTTTTGTCTGTATTTCCGAAAGTATTCATGCACGTATGGTATCTCAGAAAGGCAACGAGAAAAATAGATGAAATTGAGAAAATAATACTATATTATCATCAGAATATTAATAAGTATAAGTTTTTTGGATTATATCTATCAACAGTTTCATTGTTTATTCACCTGTTTCAAGAACCTAAGAATGAAATTACAAGGGGTGTTCAAATGAAAAGGTTTATTAAAAAGAATTTATTCAAAGTATACACCATCGGTATAGGCACAACGATCCCATTGATTAACGAGCCGAAGGAATCCCAGAATACCCGTGGCCATGACAAGACCCAGCCCTTCACAGCGTCCTTGAGTTCGTCCTCCGACTCAAAGAGCTTCCCTTTCAGATGTCTTTTCAGGGGACCAAGCACATGAAATTCGCAGGTCGACATGTCCGGGATGTAGAACGGATGGTCGAACTGCTCCCACTTGAACTTAGCCAGTTCCGCATGTGTGACCCTGTAGACGTGTGGATGCGTGTTATGGAGCAGAAACACACCTTCGGTGAGTAGCCCCGGTCTTTTGTACATGATTGCACTGCGTAGTCTTCGGAGTGTCTCACAGTACATATCGGAGTTAATGATTCTTCTGTGCTCGAGGAATTCATCATACCACGTCAATTGGACGCTGCTATTTATAAGAGCCTCTGCTCTCTCCTGCACATGCTCCGATCTACGCCGGAGACTCCAATCGCATCTCTAGATGTCTCGCTACGTTCTCCCATAGCGGCATAGGAAAATATGTTGACGTTTATTTTGTTACGACGTTTCGTACCTTTTCATTTGAATACTTCTTGTATTTATAATTTGTGCTTAAAATAAGTTTGATTTGTGTGTTTGCATGCCAAATTTATAGATATACACCTAATTTAGAAAAAGGAGTTGACAGGAAAAGGTCAAAATTATGTTCGGTTTCTAAATTATTCAAAAAAGTACGCCAAATTCAGTTAATGCTCGAAAAAGTCAAGAGTTAAAGGTTCCAACCCCTTTTAAGTAAAATAAGTTATTATGCACATTTTTTCTGCGATTAATGCATAATAATTTTTAAAATTTTATTCACAAATATTGTTTAGCTCAAATCTGAAAACTTAGTCAATTTGCATTTGGAAAGAAAAAGAAATCAGTATTTTATATTTCCATGTTGCAAGTTTAATTATTGTCTCTAAAAGAAGATAATTTTTTTCAAAATGTATTTTAGTTATGGCTGGTCGTTAAGGCGGCTAATATACTAAATTTCAGATATTTATCTCGCTTTGTTTTTGAAGCATTGTGTCCCAGTACAGAGAGAGGTGAAACATAATTTTTTGAGAAAATTTGAAAAGTGGAAATCGCTTCAAAACTTGAAATATAAATTTCAGATAATTTCATTATTTTTATTATTTATATATGGCTGAACTTATTATTTCTTAACCAGTTCACATTCCCAAAAATCCTACTCTCATAATAATTAACTTTATTTACATGAAATATCAATTTAACTCTCATTATATCGAAATGCCTTCTAAAGAAAGAGTCCTCTCGCATTGTTGATACCCCAGAAAATATCTTGCCATTTATTTCAAATCATTGTGAATCTGGAGATTTCTCCGGCTCAGAAATCGAGCGCTTTCTTGGATCTTCCGCTGAGAGTATGATTTATTCTTCCGTGACATTTCTGTTGCTCGGAGGGCAAATTGTCAAGGGACGCGGGGAAACTGCTGATTGTCTCCAGAAGGATTAGAAAGAAAATGATGAAAGAATGAATGAAACAGAAATCGATTTGGAAATGAAAACATCGCCAAAGTCCATCGGCAGGAGAATGGGTATTCTGGAGCTCCTTTGATGGATTCTGAAAAGTTATTTTCCTTTTTTATTATTTCTCAGATATAAAGAAGGGGAAAAGAGAATTTGTCAAAAAATTTAAGCTCGAAATTTGAATGGATTATCATTTTTAAAGCTACTCGAATACTCTAAAGTAAACACATATGTTGCCTGTAGCAATTAGTTTGGTATTTCATTTAAGTAAATAGCATGTTTTTGAATATAGACAGACATAATAGTAATAAATTGTTAAAGAAATTATAAACCTTAAGTTAGCAATTTTCTTCTGGTTCACATGCAAATTATTTTTAAAAAAATATATAATTAAACCCAGCTCCGAGTTTTACGAGAAAAATTAGTGAAGTAAATAAGGATTTAATAATAA
This sequence comes from Argiope aurantia, assembly GCA_026543865.1. Lineage (NCBI taxonomy): Eukaryota > Metazoa > Arthropoda > Arachnida > Araneae > Araneidae > Argiope > Argiope aurantia. The sequence continues at coordinate 585,624 of JAPMOR010119471.1, forward strand.
GCAGTGGGTGTGTTCTCCTTGAAACTTTCCCGCCTGTTCTCTTATAAATTTGTCATGCCGGAGAACGACGCCTTACATGGCACTAGAGTACAATAATTACGAAATATTTTTTGTCGAATTTTTTGGCAATTAATCTAGGTATTAATGCGTTAATAGTATCCGAATATCGAATTTGATTTTTATACCTGTTTTTCTGAAACACAAATTAAATTTGTGTTTCTCTTTGATTGAAATAAAAATCTGGCACAGAATTGCACTTGAAGACAGAAAATCCCATAGAATATCATATATTTGTAGCGGATTGTGATGAGCGAGGATAGAAACTGGGACCTTGTGGTTCGCAGTCGAGTAACATGACCACAATACAAAAGCAATTGCCCTTGTAGTGTAGCTGTTAACTGGCTTATAAGCTTTCACTACATATTTGTTATTACGTTTATGAATTATCGCGCTTACTTATTTCTGAAAGTACAGATCAACAGATAGTCAAACAATATGTTAGATTTGGCGCAGCATTTAACAGGTGTCTACAATATAGATGATAAATGTGTGTGACGAATTTTATCAATCTCGCTCTCTTCGTTTTGTAGTTATTATGTTTACTTATATTCAAACAGCTAAACAGACAGACTTTCTTTGAACGAATTTTGCTCAAAACTTGACAGAAATCAAATTTGATATAAAGACCATATGCCACATTTCAACCGTCTTGTTTAAAGCGGTTTTGAGTTATCTTTGTCACAGACAGACAGGCAGCCATGTGTTTTTTAAACTCAGCTAAGTCTAAAACGTAGAGATTCGTCAAAATCTCGAGTTCGCCAAGTTTGACGATTACTATACTTTTCCCTATACTACATATACCAATAAGTAAAAATAAAATTAAAAATTAAATTTTTATTAATGTGTTGAAAGGCAGATTTATTTAAAAACAAATTGATGCAAACCTAAAATCTCTATAGCGTAATATGCTGGTTTCTGAATCTTTAATATTTACAATGTCTAATCAAGTTATAATTAAATATTATTTTATTTTTATTATTTCAAAATTAAACAGACGCATGCGCCTACTTATCTCCAAGTACAAAAAATATTTTTAAAAAGTTTATAAAAGATTTAATATGTATCTCATGTAAGTCATTTGAGAGTAACATTTATTTCATAACCTCGAACCAATCACTTTTGGACGCAATTACTCCAAAGAGGGACTATACGCAGTGGGCAAGAAGAGTCTTTTCCTTTGTCTGGAAATTTTATATTTTAACTTTTTCCGAAACTTATTTTCATTTTCTTTTTCGAATCGTAATACTTTTCTTTCATTCAAAATTTGTTTAATATTTTTGTAGAATGCTTAGTAAAAAATAATCAACCATTCCACCTTTCATTGCCCTCCTCCTGTTTAGGTGAAATCAATACTTCCAGCTCGTCTGCTAAAACGCGGAAACAGTATCTGCGATACTTTCATTCTACTACTAACTTAAATGTATCCCTTTCATTTATTGTAATAAAGATATTATTAGTACAAATATTTTTTTTGGTTTAGGTTTATCTTTGAAACCAGCCCTTAAAAATTCTAATATATTAGAAGAATCCCATACAAATATGAAATATAATTTTCTCGCCAATATTTCTAACTTCAGATGTCAAGAATTCAGTTGCCATATCGAAGTACTTCAACTACTTACCTTATTAATATAAAGGGTAAGACAATTTGTTTAATGAACGTTTCAAAACAGTACAATAGGATAAAAAAAGAAAACTTTCAGCTACCAAAATATTCAAATTTCGAATCACTTTGTGTTGTTATAAATCACTACTCCCTTATTCTGAAAATGACCGTAAAATCAATTTCAAAATTCAGTTTATGCAAGCACAAAACCCCCCATGTCAAATAAAAGCAAATAAAAAAAGGAGAAATCAATTTATTTTCTTACCATTAATATTGAAATAAGGCTCAAAGCTTAAAAAATTTATTATAATTTTATATAAGAATGACAGAACTTAATTTAGTCATGTTACATTTACAAAAATATAATCCATCTATAATTTCAAATTGTAAATGTTTAAAAAAGTGCAACTTTCATTTCTCAGAATTTCATTTAAGATTTATTAAAATATCATACATAACCATGAACATATCAAACAAACAAAAATTACAAAAAATTGCAAAATTACATTTAAAAAAAAATTAGTTTGATTTTTTTCTCATATTTCTACTTTATAACTGCATATTAGACGAAAAATATTTTAGATATTGAATCAGTTACACATATTTAGTTATAGCTTTCTGTATATCTGAGAGTGAATACCTTAGAAATCGTCATATATTTGCAATTTTTATTTAATAAAGTTCTATTATCTCTTTTACAAATGTATTTAATTTTCATAAAATAATTACTTCATCATATATATAACTAGCTGATCCGGCAAACGTTGTTCTGCCACATAAATTATTTCTAGTGAATATTTGGGTTGTAAATTAAAAAATAACGAATGTATTGTATGTGGGGATGGGATCTATGACAGAAAGAGGAATGAAGCGCTATAGACTATGATCGCCGATAAAAATAAAAAACACCAACCATTCATTTCCTCAATACAGTGTATGTCATTAATATATGATAACAAGTCACCTGGCAACGACTGCTGTATCTTGAAATTTAAATCGTCGACGTTCACATTTTTTGTTGCCAAAATGGCTCTTTTTGCCAGCCATGCATGATTTATGTATTGTGTGTGTACATCGGGAAATATGCGGTCAATGAGAGCATTTTGCGAACCAACGACAGTGCAGAAAATAGTGGGCGATTTTATGCATCCAGCATTTTCATAGACAGCAACTTTGCCATCGCCGATATCTGACAATTGTTCCGAGAATGTGTCATCAGACGGATCTTGTAACATTTGGACGCGCGTGTTTATTTTTAGCGGGACTTTTTCAAAATTGTACCACAATGGCGATGATTTCAAGCAAGAGTTGATCTCATTAGTGTACGTTGAACGTGGAATAACGGGAAGTGTTTCTCTGAAATCACCTGAAAGGGGTAACAGAGTGCCGCCGAATAGTTTGTTGTTGTTTTTTATATCTTTGAGTGTTCTGTTCAACACCTCGAGAGAATGTTTGTGTGCTATAGTGCATTCATTCCAAATGATAATTTTGCATTTTTTCAGTACCGTGGCCATGGACGATTATTTTTTTTATGTTTCACACTGCGTCTGGTTATTTTGAATATTCAGTGGCAGCTTAAATGCTGACTGAGCTGTTCTGCCTCCATCCAATAAAGTTGCTGCAATGCCAGATGATGCAACGGCCAATGCGATGTCATTATTAGATCGTATTTCGGCTGGAATTAGCGAAATGAGAAAATGTTTTGCCAGTTTCACCTGGTGCATCAAAAAAGAAAAAGAAAAAAGAATCCCCCTTGTCTCGCCGAAACTGCCAGCATAATGCGGTTGTAAATGATTTTTTGTTCATGCGTCAGTAGTGGGACACTGCGAATAACAATCGCTGCCATTTCCGTAGTATCGTACTGCAGTTCGCGATTCATTTCGGTGTCCATTAAATCAGATGCACTTCGATTCGACGAACTCATACCGAAATGACTGAGTGGTAAATTGGCAATGACAGCGCAAAGATCCTCAATAGTAATCAATGCTTTATTGTACAAAGCGTCGCTGAATGTAATCGTTATATCGTTGCACCATGTACGAATTCCATACAATATATCATCAGTCATTCAATCTTTGTGCTTATCTCACGTGTCTGCTCGTCCCGGGAAACATGTAGTCAATACTATAGCGAATAGTAAACGAATTTGTGTTGCTATATAACCCAATATATATTCATATCGTCCCAGTGATTGTCGTCTTCGAGAAAGCCGAGTGCAAGACATGCATCTTTATATGTTGGATACTGTTGTGCATTCTCTTTGCGTATATCTTGGAATGACAATGGGCCGGTGACATTAACCAACAACAGTCGCACACCCTAATTACCTAGAGTTAAGAAATATACTCTACGACCTATTCTCATACCTACTAAATATACATAAAAATTTCATAAAAATCGGTCGAGCCGTTTCGGAGGAGTGCGAACACAAACACCATGATGCATATAGCCAACAAAAATTTTCACGAGTAAATGAATTTATCAATTTATTATTAAGGAAATAATTCGTACTGTTTATATAAATATACGAAAAATGTACTCTTTACTTAATGTTGCAATAGAAAAAGAAATATGCATAAATTGTACGGCAATCATGCTTATACTGAATTTTTTATTCAATGACCGTTATTGGTACAGTTTTATAAATTTGCTCAGATATGTCTTTTTGATATTTTATACTAGTAGCGACCTGCAACAACGTAACAGTTGCAGTTGCTTGCTACTATCATTAAGGAAATGCTTCGCTGAAAGTACATTTTAAAACAGCACCTCAACGGGAAAAAAATTGCGATTAATTCTTTTTTTTTCTTACTTTCGTCTGCTATAAAGGAAAAAAAATTAAGTCAATGAGATTATTCTTGTCGTTTTGTCTCATGAACTCTTTAATGAAATAAAATTTTGCTTAGGAGTCTTACTTCGATACACTTTTTTCACCCTTCCATTCAATGTTTTTGTAAATATTTTTATTTGCTTGTCCCTTTAAAAAATAATTAGCACTCGTTTGAATAGTAGAAATAGAAATTTGGAAATGCTTTCTTTGAGAAATAGATATTTAGTGGATGCATTTTTAGTTGAAGAATTTACTCATAAAGCATAACATATTTTGAGAAATTGATAAAATGAAATTTTTCTCAAAAGAAATGCTTTTAAAGTTATCAAATTAAAACAGATCGAATAACTATTTTGCATTCCAATTAAATCGAGCAAATAACGATAAACTGTGAAAAACATATTGAAAGAAGTAAAGCAACTCTCAAACATTCTCTATAGACTTACAAATAAATACGTATTTGAAAAAAGTAGAAAATATTCATTTAAAATTTTTGAGTATTCAAAACTTTTATCTGATATATTTTTCAAATTTTTTTGACTTAACTATATTAATAAAGTTTTTAATTTTAAACATGGTAAGGATTTGTTTAAAATAAAAAAATAGTTTTTGACAAATACCTTTCCTCTATAGCCCAAATAAGGAATGTGTGTTTCATATATTTTAAAACGTAAAAATTGATTAAAAAAAGTCATATTACAAAAGTTATATTAATTTAAATCATTTCTTACTGAACAATGTAATTGGGAGTAAAATTTCTCTGGAGAAATAATTCTTTTAATATATATATATATATATAAAAGTGCAGAAATATATGAATTGATACAGAAACTTTCTGATACCATAATTTAGTTATTCTCTAGGAGAAACAAAATTCTAATTTAACTTAATTGAACAGATTGGACAGAAAAAGGATTATGTCTAAATTATGTCGCAATTATGCTAGTTTGAACTTTTCTCTGCAATTGTCATTGAAGCAATTATTTAAATTGTTCTAATATATATTTTATATATTTCGTCTCTCCAATTGCTGCTATTATCATTAAGTAAATTCGCTATAAATTAATTCTGAAATACTACTCTGTAAACAACAAAAAAAGGGTTTATTTTGTTTCATATGAAAATAAATTTATGAAACTAGATAATATTTTTACAAAATCCAGACGGAACATTTCTAACCAGATATATTTTCTGCAAACGATATTTTCAATTATCCTCAGACAATTTATTAGTTCCGTTGAAGTACGGTTACATTTGTTAGGCATCTTTTCATCTGAAAAAATATTTCTGGGAACATATAAATATATGCTATTTTTTAAAAACTAATAGAATAAAACTTTTCTGAAATAATTTTTTTAAATGTCGATTTAATTAAATGAATATTGCTTTCAATTAATCAAGTATTGTATTTAATTTTTTTTAAATCCATGTCATTTCCGATTTTTTTAATGGACCTGAAAGTGAGTATATGTTTGAATAAAGCATCGCATATATGTATTCAACACTTTTAATTAATAGGTTTCTGATATTTCCTAATTTAATTTAATTCAATCCAACTAATGAAATTATTAATATTATATTTTAAGAACATTAATTTCAGTTACATAAATTGTCGGACGTATGTCTGCCAAACTGAAATTTGTTTTAAAAATTGCATGGAATTTTTTAAAAAATACGACCAGTATATTATGACTAGGAAATAAGTATTCTTTTCAATATATTTAATTTTATAAAATATAAAAATTAAAGAGCAGAAATAATTGCGTCTAATGAATTGTTTAAACATTATTGAAATTAACTTAATTCTTAATATTTCAGTATAACTATCACTAGCACAATGATTTAAATTGCTATGCTATGTTTGTTTTTATTCTACATCTCTCTATTTACTTACTCTATCTTTAAAGAAATTCTTTACTACAAATCAAAAATAAGGCCCAACTCTTGAAAAGATTTTTAAAAAATCTTTGTATTTCATGTGAGAATAAATTAAAAAACAGACTGATTTTTTTTCTTCGCTTGCAGTCTGGTTACAATTTATTAGAATAAAATTTACATTAGAAGCTTTACCATGATATATAAATTTTCAAGAAACTATATCAAGTAATATTCACAATTAAAAGAGTATGCTTTTAAATTATTAATTATGTTTGAAAAAAAGAGTATTTATCATTTAAATATAAAATTAAGTGTATCAGCAAGAATTTGCATTTAATTATTCCGTTCAATTTTTCCTACATTTTATGAGTTTAATGATTTCTCTTCTAAATTGTTTTTTTTTTTACTTCTCTGTATGCGCAGTATGAAAAAAGAAAGTATTGTAATTGTCAGGAAAAAAATCGAAATTAAACGAATATTTGTGTTTTAAACCCCCAAGAGTGTCAGAAATATATTTTCGGAATTATATCTGCCTGTTTGATACTCTGATTATATACAAGCAGATAAAAATTTCGTACAGTCTTTTACACCAAATTAAGAGTTCGTTTCAAATTCACTCACAATAAGTTTTGAACGAAATTCACTCACAATAAGTTTTGATTGAAATCCACTCACATTAAGTCTATCTTGATGCATTAGTATCAATAAAACTTAAACATACTGATGGACAGAATTCGGTATACCGATCAAGAATCTAAAGATCAAACGACCCAAAAGATAAAGTTTAGATCCGTACCAGACCAAATCTATCATGTGGATGCTCTTCCATAAATCTGAATTTCCGTATGCATATAAACGTGGTACCTTAGGTACATGAAATTTGGTAAACATTTTTAGTGATTAAAACGTAACTTTCTGACAAATTTTGTATCAAATCAGTTTTTTTCTCCATTTTTTGATCTATATTTCAGCATGCATGTAATGGCGGCAGCTCAAAAATACAAAGACATAAAAGAAGGCAATTTGGTATGCTATTTTTTTACTAAAATTATAATTCTGTGTTAGATTTTATTTTCATTCGGCTAGGGTGAAAAGGGGTAAAAAATTCATGATCTGTTTTCTTTATTATATTCTGTAACTCAAGATTTTCATGTGGGGGACAATGAAAATAAAAATCTGAGTACTCATGGCGTTCACAGCTTTGCCCATGTTTCTTAATATTATTAGGGGAAGAGAAGCGTATAATATTTTTATTTGAATTATATTCGGAAAAACCGCTTCCCTCTGGTAATAAGTAAAAATATAACTTGTAGAATTCTGTACTTCAATCGTTATAATATTTTTATAATTGTACAATATAAGATTCATTTTTATAAACATAATTTTCAGAAAATCTAGGGGTTTAGCTTTGATTTTATAAACATAATTTAGTGTCTGCTTCGTAAAATTGAAAATTTATTGAAAAAATGACGAACAGTAATGAAGATCATGGTGGTCGTTCCTCTTTTAAATTTATTTTGTGAAAAAATTGTAAAAGATTTGAGAAAAAAAAATTATATTTGAAATTTTTATTAAATTTTCAAGTAATTGTATGGGACCTCAAGTTTTTAGGTCATAGTTTTTTCCATCATCAAGCGAGGTTATTCTTCTCCCAGCGCTCTTACATGTATCCAGAATATGGTAAGTTTTATATTTAGCTTCGTACTTCGCTGAAAAAAAAATCAATTATTTATTTTCATTTTCTCATCTCTGAACTGAAATTAGTTTAGTTTTTGAGTTATCGATTTGATGGACAGACTGATTAACACCCAATCGCCTATATGTCAAATTTCATACAAAACAATTATTTTGGTAATAAAAGCACATGTCAGTTTCCTTTCATCTGCGCCTTTGTTTTCAATATTCAGTGTTCGCTTGTTCTTGTAAAGAATGATAGACGAATTTTCCTTGGACAGATTTGACCTAAGATTCTAAACAATAAGCAATTTTAGTGTAAAGGAAACATACCATATTTCACTCAAGTAGCCTAATTTCTTTCTGAATTGTAGTGTTCTCTATTAGAAATATATCTTAAAAATACATCTAAAGGTAAAACTTATTTCTAGTCTTAAATGAGGAAAATCCAACCGTTAAAGTGTAAATTACATACTTTTCCTCACATATGTAAAGGTGAATATATTAAAATTCATCAGATTTTTAATACTCCATTATTTATTCACTGGAATTCTGATATTTATTCTATAAAATTTTATATAAAGAATTAAGTAATTCATCATGAAAATAAAAGATTCAGAGAAAAAAAATTACAAATATATTTCACAATTCTTTTGAAAACGTCAAATTGAGTCGAAATTATAAAATATGTATCAAAGGTATTTTATATTTTCTACTTTTAAAGTAGCACACATATATTATAGAATATTATATCATATTGAACAATATTCGCAATGTATAATACTGTTAAATATTTAATACTATAATATCCTACAATATTGTACATTCTGTACTACTTGGGTAAAGATATTGGTTTCCTTAAACAAAAATATGCATATAAATGAAATAGAAAAGTTTTTAATTTAAATGAAATCCAAATTAATTAAATCGTTTGCACTTTTGGCATAAATTTACGAAAAAGATCTTTTAATGTTGGAAGAAGAAAAGGATTATATATAAATTGTATCGCAATCCTGCTAATTTTGGCCCAATTATTTAAATTGCTCAACTATGTCTTTTTGATGTTTCATCTTTGTAATTACCTGCAACAATCATTAAGGATTTTCTCCACTGCTAGTACGTTTAAAACCGTATCTCAAGAAAAAAAATGTATTTAATTCTCTCTCTCTTTAAATTTTCGTCTGCGCTTAAGAAAAAAATAAATTCTTTTAAAAAGTCGTTGAGATTTTTGTGTGTTTTAGTCTCATGAATGTTTAATGAATTGAAATTCAGTTTTGGGTTACTACTTCCCAGCACTTTTTCCGACCTAACGTTGAATGTTATCGATAATATTTTTGTCTGCTTATTATTTTTTTTGACAAACAATCAGTTTTCTCTTCAATATAAAAATAGAATTTCGGAAATGCTTTCATTAAATATTATAAATATTTAATAAAAGCTGATACAGGCTTTCTGACTTTGGGGTAACTTGTCTTCCTCATGATTTTGGCTTCCCGGATTCGAGTCCTGGTTCAAGCATGGCTGTTCTTCCCCTGTGTTCTTTCTGTGAGGTGCGTGAGTGAGCCCTCCCTGTAAAAATGGGTTATGCAAACGAATGTGTGTGTGTCATCTTCATTTGAGTTAGAAGTCAGACTTGACATTACCTCATCTATCTATACTTATAATAAAGCTCAATGTGTGTGTGTGTTGGCACTCTACAGGCCAGACCATTCAACCTACAGCTAGAAAATTTGGCACGTGTATACCTTGGACGCCGGGAATGTGCACCTGGGGCGGTTATTTTTTCGAATTTTTAAATAGAATTTTATTTATTTAAAAATTAAGCGAAATTTTGACGTGTTTCTGCTATAACTTCCGAAAATATTACCGCACAAAAAAGATATTTACATCAAGTTAAAGATCAAAAATTTATCTTTTAAATGATACTAATGTTTTAATCTTAAAATTAAATTTCTATTTTTAATGAATTTTTAAATAAATATTTTAACTATGTTTTTCAATAATTGTTTTCGTAAAAAATAAAAATTAAGATTAAGCACGTTTCGCATTCATGGGAAAAAATTAGCTTTTTTCAAAGTGTTGCCATCACATTGATTAAAGCTCCAATTAAAAATAAATCTTTTTGGAAATGAAATCTGCAAAAATATAATTTTCGGCACGTGTCTGTAGGAAATGAAACAAATATGAAATATTATTTTTTCTAAGAAATAAATTCAAGAAAAATTATTTTATGATCTTTTACACTCTGTATACAGGGTGTTTATTTAGTAACGGACCCATTTTGATTTTTAATGACTCATAAAATAATGAAGATATAAACACACTTATGGCATTTATTGATGGAATAACTCATATATTTTCCTTTTCAGGTTTGAATATTTTTACTTTTGTAAATATCGTCTGCGCGTGTTTTTAATTTCAGATAATTTCATTTTCCAGTCTAAATATTTGTACTTTTCTAAATATCGTCTGCTTATTAATTGCATTTTTCTCTTTTTTGCTTTTGGCAACTAATGAAATGTTATGTTTACTTTTGATGTGTTTGTTCTATGTAGTACTTTTGTATGTGATGTTTTATTCGAGCTGATATTAAGGAGAATGCATACACCACAAGAGAAAGCACAGATTTTATGGTGGTCATAGAGTTAATTTCCAATCAACTAAATCTCTGACTTTTAAGAGTTAATTTCCAATCCTTAAACTGACTGATTTATGAAAATTTTAATATCACTATTCAATAAAAAAAGGATAATTTTAGATTTTCCATCGATCGCTTCAAAGAAAATACGCCAATCAGCGTGCAGGTTTCTCAAGATTAATTGGCCTAAGATTATGAAAATGTTGAGTTTTTCTAAATTTTTAACATTCAAAACTTCATAAATAAGTCTTAGTTGATCGTGGAAAATAGAAACATTCATTCATTTATTTAAAATTTGGTGTGTCCAGAATATTTCTCAGAATATGATACCTTATTGCATTAAATTTAGACTTCATAATTTTTTAAATATATTTAAAGGCCGGAACAAAATACTATTATTCATTTCATTTCAATCCTTTTGAAAGCCAAACTAAAAACTGAATTTTATGCTGTATCTCAGAAATTTTTGTTGAATTATTGTTTGAGATATTACATAAATGATGAAAAATATTTTGTAGTTAACATAAGACTTAAATACCGAGCGATTCTGTTTGCAATACTCACATTCAATAATAATAATAATTAATAAATAACAATAATGATGATAAATAAAATGAAACGCTTGGTTTTATTAAAAATATCTTCATATTAATTGCAATTTCATCATTTCCACTTTAAATTAAAGTTGAAGTTTTACCGGAAATGACAACAAATTAGCAAAATATATATAGTAAATTGAACGAAACGATCTAAACAGTATAAGTTTGGTATGACTATCAAAATTTGAAGATTAAAAATGTTTTCTTTTAGAATCTATTAAGAGACCAGTTACTTAAAATATTTGATTGAAAATTGTAGCGAGCGGTAATACTGGCGAACCGGCTGGTCGCCAAAGGCGGCTAGTCATCAATAAAAGACGATTGTGATGTATAATATGTTAAAGCGATTATGTTGTTTATGTTATTTTATTATAAATATCAATAAGCCGATATTTATTGAATATATTTCTAGTTTCAAAAACTATTTATTGAGCGCATATATATAATACACTATTCAAAACAAATAGGTGATATTATAATTTTTAATAAAAATAGTAGATGATAAAATGTTTTGGGTATGGTAATGACTAATGTATGATGTATAGGTTTTTAAAGATAAGAAGGAAAAAAAAAGAAAACAAGAAAAAGGAAAAATTAAATTTTATTGATGCTATTAGTCGGTTAGCCAAAAAATGCATTAATCTTGCATATTATACAAATTTACAAGAAGCGTGATTCCAATACCAGTAAGCTTCAATAAGCGGTATGGTTCCGCTGACCGAAAACCAAGTCGCTCGCCTACGAGGCATAGAACCAATGAGGGACTGAGGGATTCTCAACCATTCTTATTGAAAAAAAAAGAAACTTTTCAGTTTTTGAACTGTTTCAGGGGGGTCATAAGCGACTAGCAGCTTTTCTCACTAATATTCCCAAATATGTTATGTTGGGTTCGTATCTGTGGAATATGCTGGCCAATTTATTCGAATAATTCCTTTGTCAAAAAGAAAATTGTCTTTTAATTGAACACAATGGGGTCTATTATTAACATCCACGAGTATGAATTCATTCCCGATTGTTACATCACAAAGGAACACAACAGGCGAGGCAATATCTCATTCTTATATTGCTGAGCTCTTTGTTCTGTATTCCTCATAATAGAAAGGTTGTTGCGACCATTCATAGAAATACCGGCCCAGATAATCACTCCGCCTCCGACAATCCAGATGCCCAAATGCAGGATTATTCCGAATATCAGTATGTTTCTAGATGAGAATTCGCCTATTTTTAGCTTGTGCACTGAAACGGATTTCGTTCGTAAAGAGCATGTTCCTCAACTCATCTTTTCCCCCTATGAAATGCTTTTATGCCGATCTTCAGAAGACAGTATGATGGTCTTCCTGTCAACGAAATGCAACCCATAGGTATGTGAACCTGCATAGGGCAGTCACTTCTGAGCAGTGTTATTCAAACTCAATAGTATCAGTAGGCATCTGAAGACGCTGTTGCTGTAAAATGACTTTCACAGTGAGATTTCTTTTGATCGTTATTGTCCTCATTACAATCCTCATTTTGTGTTTGTCAGGTGAACGATATTGTTCCGATATTTAGGAAGCATGCCTCGTTTCCAAAACCGATTCATTAGTCTGGAAATGATCCTTTCAGAAATTCCTCATGCTTTTGATACCACAGATTACGTGTGACCCACGTCTAAGCACTCGGTGACCCTCCAAGCTACCGATTCGGCTAAATCATGTTACTGAGACATCATATTCATTGCTACAAAACATTCAGCGCATGTTAATTATTTTTAATCTATTCCTACAGGAAGAATGTTGCAGGTCACTTTTCACTATTAATGTAAAATTAATATTTATTATTTTTATTTTACGGACAAAATTTTCATATTCTCTATTTTGTAAATCTTATAATTTTCCTTTTTTACCACTTCTATTTTATTCTTGTAAAAGAATTGCCGATTATATGTAATTGTTCTCTACCAAACTCATAATATCTTTGAATTGTTTTGAGCAATGAAGTTTTCTAAATTAATCTGAGGAAATGTTTCTCAAATGAAGTAATTTTTGGATGATGTTACAAAGTTAAAATAGATGAAACTAAAATTTTGCTTCGCAATATAGTTGTTACTAATAGACACATTTTCTGAAATTCATTTTTAAAACTTTGCGTACTACTATCAAGTGAGTTATATTTCCCTTGGAGACCACGACAAGAATTTTTTTGCGTAATTTACATTTATTTCACATCAAATACGTTGCGTGATATATGGTTTAGTTAAACAGTTTTAGTTTTATCAGTTTTTAGTTAATTTGGTGTCTCCCCGTATAAGCGATGTGACACACATGTATTTAATTATTTTATATCTACGAAAACCACTCTAAAAGGTGTTTTCGTTTAGGTCACTATACACAGACAGCCATTTAAAATGCAATGCAATGCAGTGTCACTCAGTACAATGCGATAAATCCGTTGCACATATATCCCTATTTTACAAAATGTCGAACAGCATTATTATGATATCTTCATAGTATTGGTAGCCATTCTGAATGTAGAAAAAACATCCCGGGAATATCGTAAATAAGAATGTGCGGAGTGGCAAGCAATGTATTGAAGAAATTATGTGACTTTGAAACCTTCTCAGTGGAAAGTAATTGTGAGATAAATTGTGTTGAAATTATGCTAATTCTGAACATTTCATTTTACCAATTATTTAAATTGCTCTGATATTTCTTTCCGGTTCTCCTTCTTTGTATTTTTTATTGTTATAATTAAGGAAATTCTTCACTACAAATTATATTGAAAGCAACACTCTTCAACAGAAAAATTTTTCTTTAAATATTCGTCTAGGTTGAATGCAAGAATAAATTTAAAAGCAGACGGTGCTTTTATGTTTTCAATTTTAGTCTGATGGTAATTTATAAGAATAAGATCTATTTTTGAATTCTCTTTTTTAAAAAAAATATTTTGCTAATCTCTTATCTAGTTAGTAATATTCCGTATATTTTCATTTCAAGGATATACTGTTAAAGTTAATAATTATTTTTAAATAACGAAGAATATATAGTGTATAGTTTTCTTAGTTGCTAGAAATTTTCAGGTAAATGTTTTGTTAGTTATTTTTATGTGCTGTGAAATTCGTGCTTTTTTTTTGCCACGTAGATTTATTTTTTTTATGACGAAATATATCGGAAATATACTGAAAAGGAATAATATGATGAATCATTATAATCTTAAGATTCTTGTACAATAAATGTACCTTTTTATAGACATATTTGAAAAAAACTTTCTTCATTTTAAGCCTGGCCTGTTTCGAAAAGTTGAAAACAGATGCTTTCTTTCATACTTATTTCCTAGAAGATCTTTCAAATATATGATAAAAACATGAAACAAATTAGAAATAGCTTCAATTTTCAAATAATACTCCATGATATTGTAAATTTTTAAGTTTTCATTACTTCTAACAATAATTCAGCTTTCGGCATTTTCACGCGCAACCTCAATAGTGAGTTTTATGTTTGGTTTCATTAATGGACAGAATCGATCATAGTTTCCAACTTCTTTTCGTTTACAGTATGAGTTCAAAATTGGGAAACGCATACAGTTTTAGAGTCAAGACCAAATTCCAAATTTTATTTATCCAGCTAATTTCATTTTTTGAGGTATAGCCTTCACGTGATCATGGATAGACAAAGCAAAAAGACAAGAATTTAATGCAATTTACTCTTCTGGTAAAAAAAAGAAAACTATATATATATATCAAATTTTATCCACCTAGATCTCTGTTTTTGATTTTCCATGCTTATATATTTATGGACAAAACTATTGTACAATTTTGTAAAACAATCTCCAATTATGATCTAATGATAACAGATCATATTTCATGCCTGTTACTTATTTCATTTTTAAGTTATCATGTTCATAGTTAGACATACATAATTCAAATCAGCGGGAGTAGTCTCCCCAAAGCTTTCTCGCATATTCTCTAATAAATGTGTTATCATAGAGAATGTCTTAAATGACATTGGCGTACAATAGTTACGAAATATTATCTCTTTGCTTGTATTTAGCAAGCATTTTACTGAATCCATCGTGTGATCCGAAGTGTTTGGCGATTAATCCTTGGCATGCGGTTAGAAGTATCCGAAAATCAAATTTGGGTTTTAGACGCATACTTCCCTACCGATGGAAACAAAAATTGGACACAAAACTACACTTGCAGTCCCAAAATCACATACCAAATTTGATATACTTAAATAATTGCGTTTTTGAAGTATCGTGTTTACATATTTCTGAAAGTATAGGTCTACTGGTGGTCAGCCCCTAGTTGAATTTGGCTCAAATTTTGATAAGCGTCGAAATTTAAGATGTTAAAGCTGTATATAGAATCTTATCAATCTTGCTCTTTTCGTTTTGTAGTTATTATATTCGAACGAATGGACAAATAGACTCACACCTCTGCGCAGAGTGTGCTCAAAATTTGAAGGAAATCTACAAATGTAGTCTAATGTCTAACTTTAAAGCATTTTTCAGTTGTCTTTGTTACAGGCAGACAGACGGATGGACCTATTCCAAAAATGTGTTTTTCAAACCCAGGGAGATCTAAAATGTGGAGATTTGTCAAAATCACGAGTTCGATTTTTTTTTATTATTACGATACTTTATGTGTACTTTTATACGAGAAAGTAAAATGAAGATTGAAATCTCGTAGATGCATTCAAAATATCAATTCAGACTTCAATGATGTCAGAATTTCCTGTTTGTCTGCTTAGTATCATTATCTCAGTTAAATTCTATAAAATACAAATTTGTTTTTAAAATTAATTTGAAAATTTTATGTGGTTAAAATTCTAATTCTGTTGCTATTTCGTTCGCAATTATATCAGAATTA
>JAPMOR010119471.1:601764-612018 GCA_026543865.1 Argiope aurantia
TAATGATGACACAAAAATAAAAAATATCCACTATCTGTTGCAAAGCACTCCATCGTTTATCAGTCATTCAGTTTCTATTAAATGACAGTTAATTCTGCATCGAAATCTTCATATGGAGGATTAACTAATTCATTGTATGTTTTATTTCTGGGAGAATTTCAGGATTTAATTCTACAATAAAATGAGTTGCCAATTTTCTTCAACAGAAACATAGCATGAACCCTGAATTCTCAGAAGGGATTATAGAGAGAGGCGGAAAGGTTCTTTATTATCTCCAAAACAGATTAGACAGAAATCGAGAAATGACGAACTGAAATGGAAATGAATTGGGAAAAGAAAACATCTCCAGAGACTACTGGAGAAAGAGAATTATGATTTCGGATTAACATGTTGAATTGTTTAGATTCTTTTCAAACAATTTGTTGCAAACAATCTATCAGATAATAGATAAATACTTTGTGCATAAATAAAATATCTTGAATTCACCACGAATTAATTATACATGCAGACATAATTAATCAGTCTACTAATTAAGGAATTATAATGAAGTTTTAGTCAGATTTATTCTCAAATATTTCTTTTAAGAATAAGTAAATGGTTGTTGCATTGATTTATTTTGCATATGAATGAATGTGGAATTATGTTTTCAAAAATGGGGAATTTTACTTAAATTGGATATTGCCCAATGAGAACAAAAGCAAGTTTCACATCAGTTAAAAAATATTCAAGACAAATTATCTTTATTAATTTTATTTAGGATAATGTTAATCGAGGATAATTGGACCGAAAGGAGATAGGAAATGTTCTGTGAAGTTTTCTAATGAAATTCGCAATTATTTTTAAAAGTTCGAAATTTCACCAATTCAATAATTAGCAATTCAAAATTTATTAATCGCGCTATATGAAAATGTTTAAGAAAGATGTTCTTTATTAATTTTATTCCAGATAATATTAATTGGGAAAGTACCGAATTGGCCGAAAGGAGATAGGAAAAGTTCAGTGAATTTCGAATAAAATTTACAATGTTTCTTAAAACATAAATTCCACCGATTCAGTAATTATCCAATTCAACAATATATTAATACACCATACGAATATCACAGTATAGTTTAAATCTCATTATACCACAGAATTTTTCAAAGTTTTTTTTAAGATTTATTTAGAATTCAGTATTTCGCTTTCACTATAAAAGGAATTTCTTTACTGTAAATTTTTAATCTCCTTTTATTGTTAAATTTGGGCTTTCATAGAAAATATATTTAAAAAATTAGTTTTAAATTAGGTAGGTTAACCTAAGTTTAATTTAGGTTTAGGATTAAGTTAGTAATAAAAAATTTAACTCAAGTAGGAGTTAATTGAAAACTGAAGTATTCTTAAAATTCGTATACTACCCGACTATTCAAGAAATAATTTTTCGTTAAGATCTTCTGAGAACGTCATGTTAGAGCAAGAAAGGTTTCCTGCAGAATATGCGTACATTTTTTGAATATATTTAAATAAGCAACTAAAGCAAAAACTGATTACCCCTAGTTCCTGAGTTATATTTACTTTCCTTTCTTTAAAATAATATAATAATAATCAATCAATCATTAATAATCAATCAATCATATAATAATAATAATAATCAATTAATCTTTATAATAACTGTCTTACTTTATATGTTGATTTATCTCTCCAGTTTGGTTCTATTTGAAAAATTTTCATTGCGCTTTCGCAGAATTTGAAGATATATTGTACTATTTTTATAATTTTATATTTATAAAATGTCCTAAAACATGCAATGAAATTCATGAATTTGTAGAATACATATTTCTAAAGAGATTTCTTATGAGACTGCCAATGTAACTACCTCAGGAATAGTAAAAATCTAAAAATGTTTAAAATATCATTAAATCTTTTCTAGGAAAATGACAGTTATATTTTTCATTAGTGGTTGTTTCATTTTTCAAGATAATTTATAAAAATCCTTCTTCTGCAAATAATTTACTAAAGAAAATAATTTTCCCTCTTATTTTATTTATATAATTATTGTCTGGCTTTATTTAAACATTCCTACCTATGACCTGCTCTTATTTAATGAATTTATACATAAGATGAAAGGTACTTGAAGTAACTATAAATGATAACTCTTCAAATTCATTCACTTAGAATGGCGGATTCATCAAGATGGTTCGACAATCTCCATCAGCAATAATCTTAGACAACATTCAAAACATTGTACGTACAGAACGTACAAATATCTGTATCATTTGAATTAATCGGATGAATTTCTAAACATTTTAAAAAGAATGATACAAGATGGTGATTTAAAACAGCAATAAAAAGATGTAATGATAAAAAGAACAATGAAGCATTTGGAAAATATGTAATTTGAGAGAGGATATCCGTTAGTTAAATAGATTCTAAAGAATGCATCAGACGGTAAATTTGTTTTTATAAAGTATTATATATTGAATTCATAACTTTTATTTAATGTAATTCCGATCTTATATTATTATCCTTGTTCTGATGAATCAACTTAAAAAAATGTCATAAGCATGAACCAATCAAACAAAATGAACCAATTAAATTTCAACTGAAACATTTTTAAAAATGATATTCAATACATAAAATGCAATTTACAAGAAAGTTATTAAAAATGAGAACAAATGGAAAGCTTATGTGTGACAAGAACTAATGGGCAGTGAATACAATCGCTGCATGGAGCTATTAATTTTATAAAATGTATAAATTCAAACAGCAGAAAAAAAGGACTTTCGATTCTTAATTTAAATATGTTTAAGTGAAAAAAAACCCCTTAACTTAATGATGAAACGGAGAAGGATTATGTTTAAATTGTATCGCAGTTATGCTATTTCAAGACTTGTTCTCTGTAATCACCATTGATACAATCATTAAAATAAATTTGATTTGTTCTATTTTTATATTTCATAACTGTTGTCATTAAAGAAGTTCTTCGCTGCAAACCAATTTCTTAGGTGACAAGAAAATATTTCTTTGCTTTTTTTTTCATCTGATATGCAAAATAGAATATATTTTTAGAGCCATACAAAGTTTTCGTTCGTATTTTTTCTATAATAAATTGAATTAAAATTCTAGAATTTTCTTATTTGATGAAACTTTTAATATGCCAGCCTTTTATTGAATTTTATTGTAAATATCCTATCATGCAGCGTTACGAGAAACCAATAGATTGTCTATGTTACTATGGAACGGCAAACACTTTGAAGACCAGGGCCCTATAACTGCGTTACATTACCGAATTTTGTCAACTTAAGTTTATGTATAACTTTATAATTTAAAACTGTGGTAACAGTGATATTTTCACACTTTGCGCCTGCGCATGGAGACAAGAAAATTGCTATAAAAAACTGAAGAAACTGGAGGATCATTCTCTCATATAAAAAAAAGTTCACTTATAACTTAACATTAATAGATGCTTGCCAGGAATGTTTTGAACGCTCTCAATAAGGATAGAAGTGGTGATCGCAGAAAATATTGATCACAAGGTTTTCCACCAATTGCGTCATTACCGGAGATAAGCCCTTGCCGGGGCTATGAGCTCCAACAATTTCTCTATTAGGATATTTCCCTCAGCCACTAAGCAACAGCTGCTAAAGTGACTTTCTTTTCAGGATTTAATTCAATGCTAACTTGCATCATTTTATTAATCAATTCTTCGAAGTCCTGTTCCGTTTCTTTAATTATGTTTAAGTATTAAAGATTCTGTTATTAGCATAATGTAATAATTCTTCAAGTTCATTGAGCTCACTGCATGTGAATACAATGATAGTTTTTAGAATGTGGACAATAGTGAGGTTATTATAGAATACTAGACAAATAATCTTTTCATATTGTTGACCTTGAACCTTCTGTCTTCTTCCTATAGAATTAATTCTTTATCGCATTCCACGGTAGGAAAAAAAATAATAAGTGCCCATAATGAGTAAGATATTAACAATGATTTCGCTATTTAACTTCTATATCAAAATTTTATTTGTTATTAAAATAACTATACGGAGATCACTATTTGTCCTGAGACACGTCAGTGACTGATTTAAGAGGTGTCGAGAAGTAATCGAAGACGACCCACAGTCTGACTTGGAACAAATTCATCGTAAACAGAGCCAAACATTGAAAAATGAGTAAAATCAATTTAGAAAATCATCGCCTGTATCGGAACATTATTTTTATTTGCAGTAATTGATAAGGAAAGTGTATGATGGATTCAAAACGAAATTTTTATATAAATCTGTATACAAAAATGTGTGAAATAAACTCTCATTTTTAAATTATTTAAACGCTCAGAATTTTATAACACTAACATTTTCGGACATACTTGGAAATTTTGAAATGTTCCTAAAGTTTTAATTGCTTGTGATGCATGTGATGAATTAATAATTATTTATGATGAAATAGTAATTGCTTGTGATGGATCATTAATTTTTTGTATAAATCATAAAGCAAAACAGAAATCGAATGATAGAAAGAATACCAAATCATCATGATGCACATGTGCTATCACAAAAGGACAATCCATTCAAAACCTTTATTATTCTGGGTTTTTTTCCCCTCAGTATTAAGGAGAATTGAAGTCATTGATTGGGTCCTGAGGGTGAATCAACCAATAATATTTCACAAGTTTCGCAATTTTTTCATAAAAAGGTACAAAGAAGGCTATTTAATTAGAAAGAAAAGATCACATCTTCTTCACTAGGATTATGTGGGGACCCACAATGCAGTTTCTGTCTAGACATTTTGTATCAAATATGAGATCCGTATCGTAAAATACATTTTATATGATTTCTCCCATACTGATTTCGTTTCCTTTCTCATGGTAAAGACAACGCTTGCTAGATATTTCTGTTCTTCCAAACGGTATTTTCTTCCTTTAAAACGATCCACCAGATGGCTCTGTTGAGAGTTTTTAATTATATGCAAACACTACTATTGAAACAGATGAATGGAAGGTGAAGAGATAGTTCCGTAATTTACACTCATAATATCTCCTTTTATGCTGTTAATAATTTTAAGTTACTTTATATTTGTGAAAATAAATAATTAAAGCAATCTAGAATTTATGCATCAATGAAACGTATTTGCAACGAGGTTATATGAAACCGGATTTCAAAGATAGCTTCCATTATATTATATTATATAAAAATTGACAGAAATGATGATAAAATATTCAAGAAATGACCTGAATGCCTTGAAGAGTGAAAATTTCCTTAAATAATCAAAGCAATCTAAAATTTATGTATCATTGAAACATATTTGGAAGACATTATAAGGAGAATTTCAAAGATGGCATCCATTATATTATATAAAAAACGACGGAAATGATGATGATAAAATATTAAAGAAATGACCTGAAACATTGTCTTAAAAAGTGAACATTTCGCTGTAAAGCGGCGTAGGGCTCGAGTAGATTATACATTTAAAGCATAAACATTTCCTTTATTTTTTAAATAAGTTTTAAAGAATTAATTCAATTATTTTCTAGAGATATTTTGTATACTGTTACGATGCAATGTTAAAATATTCTGCTTGACTTTAACAGTAACATAATGCTCAAAGCTCTTGCCATTCACCGACAATTTAATTTTTCATTCAAATTCGATTTCTGAGTTTCAATATAATTTATTTGGATTATTTCATTTTTACCTATTTGTGTGAAAAACATAATAAATAAGTATGAAATTTGCTATCTTCAATTGTTGAATTATGCAAAATGATTTTCGGATTCTTTGGGTCTTGGTAAGATTCTAAAAAAAAAAAAAGAAGAGATAATTGGCATAAGTATCTATAGATGATAATTATCTTATTCAACTTGTAACTAATATCTAACATCCTCACATTTGGTTTTTGTAAGGCATAAACAAGTTTTTATAGTATATTTTACTTAAATTCCATTTTCTGAGGTTTAATATTATCTAGTTGAATTATTTGGTTTTTACTTATTTGTATGAAATGCACAGAAAATAAACGTAAAATTTATAACAATTTTCAGTCGTCAAATAAACCACTATGATTTTCAAATTCTTTAAGTCTTGGTCTAATTAAGTCTAATTTTAAGTCTAATTTTAAAATAAATGGAAGTAGTAATTAGTATAAGCATCTATAGATAATAAAAATCACATGCAACTTGTAAGTTATATATATGTTTATATAGCATAATATTTTATATAGCTTTATAACATTATAAAAGGTATAAGCATATATAGTTTTGGTTTTATATGCTTATATTAGCATATGTAGCTTTTTATAATGCATAAACTCGTTTTCATAGGATAATTTCACTTTATATAAAATAATCCCTTCTTAATTATAATAGAATTAAAATATTTGCAATATTTAATATAATTTTTAATAAACAATTTAGAATAAATATATTAGTAATAAGTTCATAAAAGAGATATATTTTATCATAAACAGACTTTATAAGTCTCCTTTAATAAATCTCTATAATCCCTCCGACGCAAGTGCGAAACCCACCCACTTATACATCAGATCTCTTCATTATTTATCAACCATACAATTTCCATTAAGTGACTGTTAAACATACATCGCCTCCAAATTCTTCTGAAAGATTAACAAACTCTTCTCATTCTTTTGATCCTCAGAGAGTTTTGGGATTTAATTCCAAATCAAAGTGAATCGCTCGTTTTCTCCAATTGGAAATACAGATACTTTTCTTGGGCGTCGTCTGCTGGAAATGTAATTTGCTCTTTCACGAAATCTGAATACCTCAGAATTAGAATTCCCGAAAGACGAGATGAGATTCCTGACTTATCCAAAAAGATTAGACAGGAGTGGTGAAAGCAGGAACTGAAATAGAGATTGATTGGCAAATGAAAACATCTCTAGAGTCTGTCTGCTGGAGAAGGAGGATTACAATTCCAGACTGCCGCGGTGAATTCTCTAGGCAGTTACATCTCTTTTGTAATCATTTGTTACAGTCCAATTCAGTTAGGCAATAAATAAACGTTCTATGGTTAAATAATGCAACTGAATCGAGGGATTGTTATATATTTCTTCTGACTTAATTAATTTTCTACTGGTTAACCCATTAACTGTTTTTGACGAGTATACTCATCATGAAAAATATTCAACATTTTGCGTTATGACAAGTCAATTATATATATATTATTAAAATTTAGATGCATATTTTCCGAAGAGTTCGAAAAAGCTAAATGGTTAAAGAAGACGACTTAAATTAACATATGAAACTTACTTAAAAAATAAAGAATGAGCTGTTGATTAAAAACAAATCGATAAAAATTTTTATTAATGTTTTAGAAAAAATATTTACGGAAAGAAATTTGTTGGAAAAATAAAGCAAAAATAAATCAAAAATGAAATTATATTCAAAAATGAGCTTTGCTATGCTTGGACTGTACTCTAACCTGGTGTCCTCTGATAAATACAGGACAACAGGTTGCCACAGAAAATAGATGAGCATGTGATTTGTTTTTTCATAAATAATTTTCATTTATTAATAACAAGAAATGCATATCGGAGTTGTACAATCTCCGAAGATATAAGTTCTCCATTATAATATAGGACATCAAATTGCCACAGAAAATAGATGAGCATGGGATTTGTTTTTTTCATAAATAATCTTCATTTATTGATAACAGGAAATGCACTTCGATCCTGTACAATGTCTGGAGATAAAAATTCTCCACTATAAGAAGTTAGAATTTTGACTTGAAAGTAAGTAAAAATAAAAAGGAAAGACGTTAAAAGATATTTAACTGTAGAATGAAAACCTTTAATTTGATTCGAAGTGAAGAGTTATGCTTCAATGTTGATAAAAAATAATATAAAACTATTAATGAAAAGATAAATGATAGAATAAATGTATTTACGACCTTTTTACAACAGGAGTGTTTTTTTTTTTATGTTTTCCAAATTTCTTCTTCAAGAAATTCGGCAATTAAGCTGTGAAATAATTTACTTTCATTTCCAAACCAGTATTATCTCTCGTACTATGTGACATGAAACATAGCATCATTTATTTAAATTAATCATTTCCCTTAGCATCTAAATACGCAGCTATTCAACCGATTTCGGGTTTGACTTCGCTTATCTGATAGCAGAAGTGGATATGTAAATGTAATTGTTGAGAAGGGTATATATCTATACATCCTAGGTGTAATAAGTACGCATTGTATTATGCTCGCACTATTAGTATACCAGTATTGGTGGTGTTGTATGGTAGGGAAATGTAATAAAGTAAATGTAAATGTGTCTGTCTTCTAATAAAGATTTTTTTTTAAATAATCCCTTCTCGTGCAATCCAATCTTTGGTGAGTTCGTACTTTTTTTGTAACTCATTACATTTTCATAGCCTTGATGACTAACCATATTTTCAATACTATAGTTATGGGAGCCTAGCATACCCTTTTCGATAAAGAAAAATAAATTTCTGTTATAGATTGATTACCGAAAAAAGCGCTAGTTGCATTATTGTCAACCAAAATTAGAAATCTAAATATCGGAGATAAATTTAAAAATCAATTTTTTTAATTTATTCACAAATCCTCTGTATTCTTTAAAAATGACCTAGAATTGATAGTTAAATATAAGTGGAAACCCTTACCTAAAAAAACTCGAAGATTCCGAAATATCACAGATGGGCAAATTAGGGAGGAAATTACATTATTTTCGATGATGACACCCTGGCATTATTATTTACAGTAATTCATAAGTTCATTGAATGATTTGATCATATTTTGATTCCATATCGTAATGACAATTTTTTGTGAATTTCATAAAAAGGTTTTTAATGTTCAATAACATTGTTGAGGGAAAAAATCTGATGAATATCCAGTGAAGAACTTAACAAACTCGATACCTGATAACGAAGCTATATTTTATACGGAAACGCGATACACGAGTAACAAAACACAGATGAAGAGTACATAAAATAAAATTTGTAGTAAACAGTAACACACAAATAGCAATTCTTTATAAAATAACCGCAAAACTCAAGAGGACTCGCTAAAGTACAGTACTCCAAAAAGAGGATTCATCTGATTGATTACTTTCTTGAGCTCAAATCAACTGACTTCTCCTATCTTTTTACAGCTTCTGTGACAAACTAAAGAAACTTCTAGAAGGATATAGTTTCTTCGCTTTTAATTGAGAAATCAAGATGGAGAATACCGGAGGTAACTGGCTTGACATTCACGCAGCATCCGCTACAGCTATCTATAAAACTCTTTTTCTAGTCATAGACTGCGCAGGCGAGTAACATTTCAAATTCTTAACAATTTTTATAACATATTAAAAATTGGAAGCAAAAAAATAAAATAAAAAAATCTATTTTATAATAAAATTATAAATAATGACAAATCCTCATGTATAAAAGAATAGTTATTCGCATTTACATAGACTACACCTCATTCGCATATATAAAGTATAAGAAAGTTTTATAAGTATAAATCTATTAATAGATTTCAACTATTAAAACTTCATAATCTTAATAAATGTGTTTTGTTCTCTATAATTAAGGTTCTCTATAATTCAATATGCGAGTGAAATATAATCAGACATTACATATTTTACATATTTAAAAAATCACTTAATTTCAAAAATATAACTTTCAATAAGAATCTTGAAAAATATCCATATGAAATAGTTTTCAGTGAAACGGACTAAGGGGCTGTGAATAAAATTTTCCCTTTAAAATATTTTGTTTTATAAAATATAAAGTGGTATGTGAATTTCAAATGGAAAAAAACGTTGTGGAATTTTGTTTTTATTCATTGAAGAAATGAAAAAATCATGATTGAATTAATGATGAGGCAGAAAAAGATTGGATACACACTTTATCACAATAATGCTTATTCAAAATACTTTCTCTGTGAATATCGTTGGGACAATTGCTTCAATTGCTTTCAGAGTTCATTTGATATTTCATCTCGTTAGTATTTGTCACTGTTATTTAAAAAACTATTTTAGACGCAAAGAATCAATTCAACTTAAAAAAATTTCAATAGAGAAGATGCACCTTTATTATTTTATTATTCTTGATTTTAGTTTATATTTTAACAATAGCAATATATTGACCATTTATTTTGAAAGAAGTGCAAGTCTATTTTTTTCTTGTTTCCAAATAATTAATGATTAAATATTAGTTAAATAAAAAATAGGTGCCAATTCTTGCAGTATTTCTATTAATTTATGATACATAGTTTGATTATATAAATTTCTTTGAGTCTAACTTAACAAAGATTTGTGTATTTA
>JAPMOR010119471.1:612418-665887 GCA_026543865.1 Argiope aurantia
AAATATATTTCAAAGCATTTAAAATTAAACATAAAAAATATTTTTTGACTCTTTTCATTAGTACAATGAAAATAGTTAACATTTCATTGTAACAATGAAAAGAATTGTTCAAAATTATACAAAAAATTTATATATATATATATATATAACCAATCTAAAATAAGAAATAGTTTGAAAATGAAACTAAAATGAAAACGAAACAAAACAGTTTCAAAATCACAACTAAAAACTATTTCCTATTCAAACTAAAACCAAAAAAGGAACTGGAAAAAACTTCATAGTATTTAGAGAGCACAAATGCAGCTACTTCTAAAACACAGATGAATTGATACAAAAGTATTAAAACCAAGTTAATAGGAAAATAAAATAAACCAAATAAAAAAATATAAAAAAGCCTGAAGACTTTTTCAAGGGTCACCCACAGGCAGGGATTCAAAAAAAGGGATTTTTTCTGTGAAGGAAATGCAGACAATGAAGTCTAATAATGATTCCTCGTGACCCGAAAATCCCCTGAAATTAGGCCCAAGGGATATACCATTTTAACAGAAAGGAAAATACAAAACAACAAATTAGAAGAAAATAACCACTAATAAGTAAAAATACCATA
Organism: Argiope aurantia; assembly: GCA_026543865.1. Taxonomy (NCBI): domain Eukaryota; kingdom Metazoa; phylum Arthropoda; class Arachnida; order Araneae; family Araneidae; genus Argiope; species Argiope aurantia. The sequence continues at coordinate 613,026 of JAPMOR010119471.1, forward strand.
ACAAAAATAACAATAAAAACAAAAATACCATAAAATAACACTAAAGAAAAAACGAAAAGGCAAGAACATACCATCAGCAGTCAAGGAAATTTTAAGCTATCGATTGTGATTCCCGCTTATTAAAAACACAAAGCTAACGGTAATTTAGGTAAAAATTGTAGGCTCTCAGCGCCATCTATTAAGTGATCTAATATGTAAGGAAAGTTCTATTTCTATTTAAGTCAAAGGATTAAACCTAAACCATACCTTGTTTAATTAAAAAAATGACATTGCAGTAATTTCTAGGAAATTCATTTTTAATTAAATTTTTAATGAGGTAGTTTGATGCTTCAATATAAGAATTTTTATTATTGCAAACCCTTTTAATCCTGTTAACTTGTGAGAAAATTAGATTTTTGAAAAATTTAGAGTTTAGATTGGAATAGTAGTTACATAGTTTTGTTATTTTACAGTTGAATTCATCCCTTTTATCGTATATACCAACTATTGTTTTATTATTAGCAATTTCGATTTTTAAATCCAAAAAGGTAGCCTGATTTTTATTCGTTTCTGTTAGAATTAAATCTTTTGGATAGCAATTAGTAACAATATTAGTATTATCGAAGTTAATCAAAAGTAGGTCATCAATATATCTAAACCCGTTTATTAAATTATATTTAATTATTTTTTTCTCATAGTAATGTAGGAAAATATTAGCTAAAGCACTTGAGAAAGCTGTTCCCATTGGAATGCCCTTAACTTGTTTATAAAAATTAATACCATTAAAAACGTAATTTTAAACGTATTTACCATTAAAAACGTAAACTGGCTTGAGTTATGTAATTTTAATATTACTGAAAATTACGTTTTTAATGGTATTAGTTGGTTTAATTTTTATTTGGTTTATTTTATTTTCCTATTAACTTGTTTTTAATACTTTTTTATATAATATATATTAATTTCAAGAAATTTATTCGAGTAATTAACTGATATCATTTAAAAGATATTTTTGAATATTAAAACAGTGTAAAAATCCTTTTTGTGCAAGGAATTAATTCTTATTCGGAGAAAACCCAAAATTTCGCTTAATTTTTTATTAATTTAATAAATGAGGTTTAAGTATCTAGTAATAATTTCAAAAAAAAAATTTGGGGTGGTGTATTCTTTAAGTGTCTTTATAATGAATATCGTAATTATAGAACATGTTGTCCAGTCTGTTGAACAGCAATACATACACAGATACAGACAAATAAATAAATTTTTCTTTATAATTAGTGGAGATACAGAGTATTTTTGTTTTGAAAATTCCTGTATTAGTTAAATATAGGAAAGTTCATTTGATTCTTAAAGTTTTGAATGTTTTAATTAATAATAAAATAGAAATAGAAACATAATTTTTATCTCATTTAAGAGTATTTTTCTCATGCTAAAACCTTAAATATTTAAGAAGAAAAATAGTAAGTATCCAACTATGTCAATCGGTCGTCTTTTCTAGTAAAGAAAAAAAAGCATTCTCTCTTTTATTTTATCCTATAAGAATTCGAATTACATTTTTCTTAATATTGTGGCAAGTTCCTGAAAATATAAAAAGAATTAATTCTACAAATGAAAAATCGAATAAGTAAATGGGAAGTTTTAAATTTGTACCTCAATTATTAAGTTTGTGTTGCAAATTGTCAGAACTATAATCATGAAATTCACTTATCTATCTTCGTCTCAATCCCTTGTTGCTGATGAATATAAATTGAAAAATAATCTTTTAGTTACTGATGCACTAGAATTTGATTTTACATTAATATAAAATTCGCTACTGTGGTTATCTCTTATATAATTTTTCATACTTTAAAAACATGGCGCGTTTAGTGTTTATTTTCACTGTGTATATGATGTTACTGAATTTAAACCCAGAAATTTAAAGATGGGATAGTAGGCATCAAGAGGATAAAACATTGCGTTAGAAATGGGGCGAAAATTTCATTTAACGGGAGAAAATCATAAAAACAATTATGAAAGGTGTGATGTCAAGTGAAAAAAAAGGATCAATAATAAATAGAAAATCCTTTTAATTAAAGTAACACAAGATTCCAATACAGTTCAAAGCCAGAAAGAAGATGGAGAAAAAATTTTATTGTAATTGGTCGAAGTGGCGCCCGCAAAACACATTGAACATCCGACAATTAAGAATTACCGGTAACCTAAGCATTCGTTTGACCATTCTACTTCTACGATTTCCACCGAATAAACATAGTTAGTGATTCTACTGTATTCCATAGTAATTTTTCCTCCTCTTCATGCTTTTCCGTCTATCTCCCTCTGTTTATAGCTAGAATTCGCAGTATCCTGCAGAGAAAAGAATAGATTACCTATTTTGAAAGCATACCATTTTCCGAATAATTTTAGTTTTCAAAAGTTGGTAAATGTCTAAAATCGGTAACAAAATTCATATTTCTAATTTATTATGATATTAAGTTATCACCAGAAGAACAAATAGACAATTTATACACTGATGGATGCGTACACAAATTTCAATAGATCTGTAAACATGGTGATAAAATCACATGTCAAACTACACTAGTCTAGTTTTTAGCATTTTTGAGTTACTGTAGCCTCATGAATGTAGGTAGACAAAGAAACAGACATTATTTTAATAGAATTCTTCCAAAAGTTGGAATCGGTTCAAAGAGTTGATGTAAAGGAAACATGTCAAATTTCATTTGTATACCTCATCACATTTTTGAATTATCGAGAGGCTCCAATTTTCATGATTCCAAAAATTCAGGGAAAGCATAAAAATTAACCAAACGATTAGGATAGAATTTACTTGAAATGTTTCTATTTGTATACAAGAAAACAACCACGGGTGTGATATACAGGGTGGTTATAATTAAACTTCTCCTATAAACAGCATCCTACAACACAAAGGGGTGGATGGATTGCAATGAAACTTGGTATATAGACTATACACGAGATGTGCTCACGGAATTTCGAAAAAAAGTTCCAAAATATCCAATACTAATATCCAAAATGTCCAAAACACTACCCATCAACTTGAAATTTTGCAGGTGAATGAGGGTGGCCACATGGAGCCCTTTTCCCTATATCATTCTGGGCAAGATTAACAACTGCTCCTCTTGTGCAATATCATCCTAATCTGTTCGATGAAAAGGTGATCAGAAACAAGTCGATAAGTGTTAATATTGTTTCTGTATTCCGTTTTGGTCGCTTATTTTGTTAAAATTAATGTTTTTCCGGACAAAGTGCCCTCTGGTGGACATTTCGGAACTAAAAAGCTTTTTTCGAAATTCCGTGAGCGCACCTCGTGATTAGTCTATATACTAAATTTCTTTGCAATCCGTTCACATTGTTCGTTTGCATTGTAGTATGCTATTTATAGGCGAAATTTAATTATAACCGCCCTGTATTTTGCATACTCTCCACTAAAGTTCTTATCCTCCCCCCAATATATAAAGTTGTGGACCTTAGCTAATTGCGGGCCTTTCATGGCTTTTATGATACGAATTATTACCAAAAAATATATCTGTTATGTGAATGTATCGTTTGAGTGGAAGCTATCGTGGAAACAAAATTTGACATCAAAGTACAATTATAGTTAAAAGATCACATTTTATTGAATTTATTGCGTTTACATGAATGAAAAATTGCAGACCGACAGATGGTCAACCCTCGGATAGATTCGTTTCAAAATTTGATATGAATTCTATAAATATGCTAAACATGTGCACCACATTTTATCTATCCTAGCTCTTTGTATTTTGTTATTATCGAGTTTATTTTCTAACGAATAGCATCCTGTGAATAGACATAGATATCTGGTGACATCCTGCGAATGAATTTCGTTCAAAATTTGACAGATATCTACAGTTTTGTCGTATTTCCCTAAGCCGAATTTCGTCTGTTCAAGTAAAAGCCTTTTGGGGACATTATTTTCACAAACAAACTTGATTCTAAAAATTATTTTCGAATTCAGAGAGGTCAGCTTCATTAAAATCACGAGTTCAAATTTTTTTACAATTACGTTACTTCCTCTATATTTCATATAAAAGAAAGTAATAAAAAAAGCTTCAGTAGAATTTATAAATGGAATTTCATACTCCCTAGGAAACAGAATTCTCTTTTCCCAATGTACAAATCGTCTCTCCAATGCCCTCTATTCCAATTTCCCAACGGTTTCATTACGGTTTTATTCTCTTTCAGCAATTCAGTTACCGTTCAGAGAGAGTTATCACTGCAGACATCGGCAGAAATAGCTGGGGTTCTGAGTTTGAGTGAATGAAAGATTCATCATTAACTGGTAGTCGATCATGAAATAATTTCTACGATTTTAACAATAATTATATTTACTAATCTTTTCGATCCTGGACTTTGATTGCGATATGACTTAAATTACCACTTCATGGAAATATTGAACTTGGTAAATGAAGAAGATTATTTGTTAAGCCAATAGGATTACAACTTTAATGTAAGGGATAGTTAAAATTGTGAAGAGTTGTAACTAATATTAATTTGAAATCTGTTACTAATTTGGAAATCGACAACCATTATCTCCTTCATGAGGCAGGAAATTATTCGTAGCTGGCTTATGTATTAATGGAAAATTGAAACATAAAGTATTTTCATCATTTGGAATGTTGCAGTTGTGAATATTAAACTGAGTTCATTTTCCTTTCATCTTAATTACTAATAAGCGTTGAAATTTAGAGAAATTCAATTTGTTGATGATATTAAATACAGAACACGAACATAGATTATAAGGGGTATCCCATAATTAACGCAAGATTAGAATTTGCCACCCTTCATGCAGTAAAGTATTGACAATCCTATTAAAAAAATATGTGACAGCTGATTAGGGTTAGCAAAAATCGAGTGTTATACGATAGAACAACGGGTTATCACATGATTTGAATTAAATAAAATGCAGTTTTTTTTCTTTAAACTTTTATATATTTTTTTAATTATAAAGTGCACACCATAGGGTTATGTGTGGAATTACACATAGGATAAATAGCCTCCACGGGTTTGCTAGCACTCAAGCACTCCTTTGTCAAAATTTTCCATGATCATTTTGCATAAATGTGGCAGAATTTCATTGATGCAGCTTTTATTTTCCTCCGCAATGCGCGCGTAGTTGAATACTTGGCATATACCTTTGACTCCAAATAACCTTATCAAAAGAAATCCAATGGTGTTAAATCACACGATCTAGAAGACCAATTTTCAAATTTTTGAACTGTGGCCATCAGACTTTCATTATTTCTGAAATATTATTCAACAATAAGAACACGTTCTATCGTGCAACGCTCCATTTTTACTGACCCTAAACTATCCTCTATCAAATGGTTTTTCAGTAGGGCTGCCAACATTTTACTGTACTAATGATGACAAACTCAAATCGTGCTTTAATTTTAAGATGCCCTTTATTTTATGATAAAATATATTGCTAATCTAACAAAAGAATGGAAGGGTCAGAAGAACATTTATTTGCGAATTCGTATTAAGTAAAGGTAAATGTAGGAACTGGTATACATTAAGGCACCAACTCCAAAATCACATTCTGGTGTATGTATGCTTCGAAAATATATTTCAAAAAGGTGGAATTGTTATCAATAAAAATATGATCTTCGCATGTTGATAACTATCTACGTTTTTGTACAACCTTTCTCAATTCGAAAAATTTCTGTTTTTAATTATTTTGCCTAGAAGTACTGCTCTCCCCGAAATTTCCTTGGATGCTCCCTAGAAAAACATTTATCCTTCCTCTCTTTCACATAAAAATTTTGAATTTGAGGCCATATTCAGATTTTTATTTAAAAGCGTCTTGCACTTGTCAATATATTTTTGGTACCTTTCTCCAACCACTTAAAACCAAAATTTTAAACAGAAATCCAATTTTCGTAACGAAATCACATACCAAATTTTAGTTATCTACGTCTTCGTGTTTTTGAGATATCGCATTCATATTGTTGTTTTGTATAGCCATTGTACATATAGGCAAATGACAAGCTCAGAACATATTTGGTTCAGTATTGTATAAAGTTCTACACTTTAGATGGTGAAATTATGTACCAAATTGGATCTATCAAACTATTTACATTTTATAGGTATCGTGTCCACATGCCTTCATACAGACAGGTAGCCTAACTACCTGAAAATATATTTCGTTTCAATGTGGTAGAAATATGCAAATTTGATGTAAACATAAGTAAATAAATTAGCATGTTATCAAAATCGTGGTCCCATAAATTGTATTAATTGTAACAAAGAGAGAATCTTATGAGTGTTCTAAATATAATAATGTTATTAATTTGTTACAATAATGCTAATAATTTGGGTTTTCTTTTTCTGTAATTGTCAATAACACCACCTGGCACAAACAGAAATATTACTAAGAATATTAGTTGCTCTTTAGGAGAATTCTCATTCAGTGGCAGCTCTCAACTTGTGCTCGCAATCGGCACGTGCTTTAAACGTTATTCTCGAACTGTTCCCTCAAGAGAATATCCATTGGGACTGAAATCCGATAGGTTTCGGAAGGAATTCAATATTCCGACCACATTCTAGCCATCTGCCTTCAAGAATTCCATCAAGCGAGGATCTTATATCTATGTTTCTATATTATTTAATGTATCATAGTTATAAATAGTGTGGGGATTATTAGCATTTTAGTTTGCATTGTATAATTTCTTATTGAAACAGCATGAACTCATACAAAATATGCGTAGTTGGATAGACAAATTAGTCATGATAAGTTATTTATTCAACACAAGAAAAAAATTTCAACTTATATGAAGCACGCAAGAAACAGTGTTATCATTTATTTATTTTATCTTCTTAATTTGTCATTTTAAACTTTGAGAATATAAAACTCAACGGAATTTTTTGCAAGAGGTAACATTACTTTGTTTTTAATGATTAAAGAGGGGAATCCAGTAGAGAACGAAGAGAAATGAATTTTTCTTGGAGGAGTGTTCAAATGAAAAGGTACGAAACGACATTGTGGGTATAAATGGAGAATTTATTCGAAGTATACACCATAGACCTGAGCACAACGATCCCATTGATTAACGAGCCGAAGGATTCTTTGTTCCCAGAATTCCCGTGGTCGTGACGAGACCCAGACCTTCACAGCATCCTTGAGTTCACCGACCAAGTTGAAGCGCTTCCCTTTCAGATTATTTTCAGGGGACCAAACGCATGAAAATCGCAGGGCGACATGTCCGGGCTATAGAGCGGATGATCAAGCTGCTCCCACTTGAACTTGGCCAGTTCCACGTGTGTGGCCCTAGAGACATGTGGACGCGTGTTATCATGGAGCAGAACCACACCTTCGGTGAGTTGCCCTGGTCTTTTGTACTTGATGGCCCTGAGTAGTCTCCGGAGTGTGTCACAGTACGCATCGGAGTTAACGGTTCTTCTGTGCTCGAGGAATTCAACACACCACGTCAATTGGACGACGCTCTTTATAAGAGCCTCTGCTCTCTCCTGCTAATGCTCCGACTCCAATCGCATCTCTAGATGTCTCGCTATGTTCTCCCGTAGTGGCATAGGCAAATATGTTAACGGTTACGTTGTTACGACGTTGCTTACCTTTTCATTTGAACACACTTTGTATATTATTTTTATAATTTCATCATTATTATGTTTTTATTTTTATTAAAATGGACAACCAATCCGCTTTTTTTAACAGTAGATGCCTTTAAACATTTCAAATTTCTTACAACACAAATATATTCGAAGAATAACATATAAAGAAATCTAAAAATGAATTTGATTCATAATCTTGGTTGATTTAAAATCCTTATTTTTGAAAATCTCACCAAAATGCATTATGTTACAATAAACCGAAAAATCATTAATTAAGATTTAAGAAATTAAGTTGATTAAAATACGTTTAAAAATATTGTTTGTACAACAGAATACATATTTACAATGACAGTACTTAAAACGTAACATTAAACCGCTTCATTTGTGTACTCTAGATAGCTTTTATAGTGGTAATAAATTCAGACAACACAAATAGTGAACACAGTCATTTTTATTTACGAGTTAATATGACTAATGTATCGTAAAATAATAAAGTTTTACTTTCCCGCTCGTTGGTTATACGATGTATTTAATCATCTCATTGATAGCTATGCTATTTTTTTATTATTTTATTATTAATATATGATAATAAACGAAATTAAGAATTGGTATCATAGGGAAAGGATCTATGTTGTAAATGAACCGAGACTCCTGTTGAAGAAGAAAAAGCATTTTATTTCTTTTTTAAAAGTTCATTAATGTATATTTGAAATTTTATTTATAACACAAGAATGAATATAATTATTTAACTTTTATATTCAATTTTAAATAAAAAGCTTTACTTGTAAAGCTGTTTTACGTTTTCGTGTACCAATTATGCAATATATATATATATATATATATATATATATATATATATATATATATAATATAACACAATTTTGGAATTATGTGTATACGCCTGTCAATTCAGAAACGTCTTTGATCTAGACAAGTAAAATTTGGTACGCGATCTTGATAATAAATTTGCTGTGTTTTATCAAATTTTAAAGATTTTAAGATCCATTAGGTGGAAGTCTGTCCGACAAAGTAATTACAAAACAAAGAATACTAATATTTTATTCACCAATTAGGATAATATTTAATACACAAATTTCTAGCTAAAATCTCATACACAAATTAAACATATAAAATATAGGTAGATGACAAATTTGGAATCAAATCTATTAAGAGGGTTGACCGTCTACCTTTTTTTCTTTTCTTTTATTATAAATGCAATAAATGTAAGGTCTTAAATAAATGACATTTGGGTCACAGTTTGAGAATCTAAATCTATAGTTCATTATCAAATTTTGATTGGCATCTAACAACGAACTGACCATATATTGGTCTATACTCTCATAAACATGTAAACTCCATAACTGAAAATACAACTACTTAAACATACAAAATTTGGTATGTGGCATTGTGACTTCAGTTGAAGTTCTGTATCAAATTTTGGTTCAAATCTGTTGGCAAAAAATCCAAAATACTTATTCGGTGTTCTGGTATTTTTGAACTATCTCATCCTAGCGATTAATCATCAAAAGATAAAAAGAAAAGAAAAATCGCCAATCGCCCAATTTCTTTCGCTGTCGTGTTTACTAACTGAATACGCGTATTTTCTATAAAATCCAGTTCTTAAATTCACAAAAGAAAGTGAGTAGTTTCTTGAGAAAGAAAATTATCGTAACTGATTTGTAAATACAGAAGAACTTTCATGCAGTAAAATTTTGTTGACATAAGAAGTTTCAATCGTTTTCATTATAAAACTGCAAAAAAAAAGTTATAAGCCTTTAATATCAAATAGAAAATGTGTTGTGAAGAGATAAGTCTCGTTTCTAATTATGAACATGAGAGTTCCAAAAAATAGAATTCGTAATAAAATTACACACCAAAATAAACATAATGTATATGAGTATAAACTCTATAAATGTAATGAATTCAGTTTCATTTTAATATATTTAAAATGAAAATCAAAAAACGGGTACTGATTTGTAACTCAAAAATCTGGAAAAAATAAATGATATTTTTCGTTATGGATGATCGCTTAGGAATATTATTGATCAGAAATATATGAAATTGTATTTAATAGATGCATAATTTACTTATAAATATAGTAACGTAAGATGTCATTTGATTGTAAATAAAAATAATTTTATATATACCTGCCAAAATTTAAAGAAAAAAATAAATAAAAAGTTAGAAAAAATACAACTATATCATTCTATCATCAGGGCTTTTGGTAAATACATTATTAAAAATTAATTAATGAATTTCAACTTTTCTAAATTTAAAAGAAAAAAATAAAAGACTATTTAGAAAAAAAAAGCATTTTATTATTAATTCTCTTATTAGATCTTATTATCTATTTATTATAATATATTATTCTATTATTAGGGCTCCTTATCTATTTATTATACTATATTATTATATTATTAGGACTCATTATCTATTTATTATTCTGTAGCATTCTGTTTTTAGGGCTCCTATTAAATATGTTATTAAAATTAATTTAGTAATTTCAACTTTTCAAAGCCTATATTTATTATATTAAACATATCTGTGAATATTAAAATATATCCTATTTTATGAAACTGAAATTCAAAATCGATTTTTTGAAAGTACAAAATTTCTTAGTTGAGCCATTTCTTGCTTTGTTACAAAAACCATTTTATTCAACAAAACTGCAAGCATTCCTTTAAAGTTGAATTTATTTACTGTACTCTACAGCATACATGCTGATACCATCTGTCTCCTAACTGTTATTAGCCTTGCAACTGCCCGTCAAGAATGAAGGGTATTGAATTTCGCAGACACACAAACTTGCAAATAATCCGACCCCCGTTTTGTTTGCTTGACAAACCTGGGAGGCTGTATCGATGACTTCAGGCCAGTAAGGAATTCTGATGCTTTTGGTTGGAAATCGAAGTTTTCTCAGTATGTTGGAAATTAAAGTCTTTATTTATTGACATGTGAATGCTTCTTTGATAGTTGCTACAACTAAATGTAGAGTAAGTTTCCGAAATGGGAGAAGAAGAACTTTGAAAGTACAAATAATGCCTGTCGGTAAAAGTCAGTTTTTGTTTGAAATTCCAGAAGAATTGCAAAGAAATTTATTTGGAGGGATTGTTTGCAAAAGTAGCTACTCATAAAAAGATATAATGCTTAGAAAATAAATAAAAACGTTTTAAGTGTAGATATAATAATAAAAATAATATTTGTTAAAAATGTTGTAAATAATATTTAATATGTAAAACCTTTCAAGTATAACTAAGCAATTGATGATATTTTTTTATTAATTTGTTTCATTGTGGAAAGATGCTTTGATGTTATGGAGTGTAGAAAAAAGTGTTAGATAGATTGCTGTAGGAAGACTACCTATTGCAATAGTTCTCATAAGAAGAATTTGGGAAAATTTCTTCACTTCTTCATCGATCATGGTCATTATAACCCAAAACCCCCATTCGTTCAAAAGCTTGCATATATATACGTATAAGGCTTTGCCCGTGTTATCTTGTAAACAGGATAACTAGAGAAATTTTGTTTGGATTTTAACAAGCTCAAAATTTGTTAAAAATGTAAAAATCTCGAACGAGTTCGTAAATGGCCCATCTAGCTCAAAGTGGGTGGAAATGTTGAGGGTTGAAATTTTCATTTCGGTATAATTTCTTAATATTGAGAATAGAAAAATAAATCCAATTAGCCAAATTAGCCCCTCCTTAAGGGGAACAAATTCTGTATTTAAAGGTTTCCGATATCTTAGAAGTTAGAGCCTGAAAAGGGATTTTTGCGCCCTAATTTTAATAATTTCTAACATGTTGCCTGATCGTAACTCGGATGTAAAGAAAATCTACCTATGCCTTCCTGGTTGTAGAGTGGTGTTTTTTTTGGAACTATACTTGGGTTCGGTACCAGGATCCAGAACTTATTTATAGACTTGATGCTTGTTTAAATGCACTGAAATTGATGGGGGTAGTATGAAAGTTAGAGAAGATATTGTTAAACTTAGCATACATAAGCTATTTTAATTTACGAATCTCAATTCATAATGGACTTCGTCTAGCATCAAAGTTAAGCTTTAAGAAATAAATAAAAAATCAAAATCAACAACAACAAAAAATAGGAAAAATGTTAAAACTGTTGGTGTCACGGAAGTTTAGATAATTTTTATTAAAAATTATTGGAATATTTATAAAACTGATGAATACGGAAAACTGAATTATGTTTTCTAAATTATTGACGCATAATTGCATGAAATTTATTTAATCGCATTTAGGAAGCTGCCATGACTGAAGAACTATAACTATAACATAATATTATAAAAGAATTTCGACCTCTAAATATAGCCGGTTTATAAGTCAGTTTTAAGTTAAGGTTAAAAAATATCCTTAATTTAAAAACAATTAGGACTCTTGCATTGAAATAAGAGTTAAGTTATATTATATTATTATATAATAATACACAATCTATATTCGTTTCTATTATTATCTACACAATTATGAAAACGATTTATTTTATCCGCATTTCTGAAAGAGCGAACCTTTGCTAATACTTTGTTTAAGATAATACTTAAGAGATTAATTAAAATGATGAACATTAGCTTAAATAATGAAATTTTAAATTGTATAAAACATTAATTTCCTTTTATATATTTTAAATAATAAGTTAAATTTCCTAACTTTTAGAATTCGGATAAACATATCGATTTTTTTTAAATCATTGATCAAAATGTTTTTTTTTTCAATTTATCATTTATATACAAAGAAGTATTTTTTTAAGCAAAGGTTTTTTTTAGTTGCAGATATTTATTATATATTGCGTTGTTACATAGCGATAAAAGTGTTATTTTGTGATAAACAACAAATTTAATTTAATATATCAAAAGCGGTAACTTATTTGTAAAAGCACCAAAAGGGTTAATTTTCTTAAGCTTTATTTTGCATGTTATTTTTCTTTAACCTTAAATTTGTAACTAACAAACAAAACCAAGTTTTGAATAGAATGATAATAACTAAACTTTCTAAACGCGATTGATTACTTCATTTTTTTTTTCTTTTTAGCTGACCGTTAAATCATTACTTTATATTTAGCAATAGCATACTTTTCAAAAATCCATGAACTCAGTTACTCTTTTTTTTAAAAAAAAATAACGTGTCTAAATTATTTAGATTGAACTACTTTAACCCTGATTGAAATCCAGTGAATCTAACTTATATTTTAAAATCGAATGCAGATGAAGCACCTTGACTTTTTACCAAACAATTTTCAAAATTAGTAAATATTTGTGATCAAATATTTATTAATTTTTCTTTTTGAATGGCAACAAACTGTTTTAAAACGGAACAAAAACATTTAACTAAGGGAAATTACTATTGCATCAGTTCTATTCATAGCTAATGTCCTTGAACAACTATAGAGTTTCGAATCTTCAGACGAATTTTTAACAACTTCCTGGTAACTACAGTTGGAATATTTACGTTAATAATTTTATTTCAGAGAAATATCTTTTGCGTCTGAAATGAAATGAATTCATTGATTAGGCAAGTTATCGTCTGCTTTCTATTTTCCACGTTACGTGGAATTTTAAAAATAATGTAAGGAAATAAGATCTATTTGATTCCTGGAATAATTTTATTACTTATCTGTGGTCAAAAACAGAAGTAGAAATCGTGGTCTAACTAAGCAGAAAAACAGAAAATGAAATTATCAAACTAGGAAATAGAATTACCACAATACCCATCACTGCCTACGCTAACTCAGCACGTCTTTTATTAAGTGAGTCATTTCATATTTTCTTCAAAAAATTTAATTTAATACTTGAGTTTCTTTACGTTTATATTTTTTAAGAACTTCTTACTTATTATTTTCTCCAAAAACCTTTCAGGCAATATTTTATATTGTTCCTTTTTTCCCAATATATTAAGGTTCTGAAATTCTATAAAGTTGACTATTTCTAATTGTATATTTAATATTTCAAAAACTTAATTTGCTGTTTAATTAATTATAATTCTAATTGAGAGACGCCATCTAGTATGAATTCCGACAATTTAACAAAAAATGTAATATTTGTTGGAATACTTGGATTCTTAAACCACTATCTCCAATACTAATAAATATTGCTTGGGTATAAAATAAGATGATTTTAACTGAAAAATGACTTGGTTTTGACTTGAATTTGTGAAAATTAGTTGTAAATTTTTTGATAATGAATTAAAAAATAACATTAAAGGCTAAAAACTATAGAATGATGAAAATAAATAAACCTTTAAAATACATTATTTTTTCACCTTCACTTGTTTGATACTTTTAAGAAAAGAATTTTCCTTGTCAGTTTTTCATTTTCTTTCTGGTGTGCAAGAGTTTTGAAAATTCTTATACTTGTGTATTTAGTACACAGCAATTTTACATTTATCAGTATTTAAAATTAAATTAATCAATTTTTGTTATGTTATTTCGTATTAGTGGCCCTAACTAATAGTGGATTTCATAATTTTGTATTATTTAAAATTTTGAAAAATAAATTATTGCAAAGAAGAAAACAATTAATATAAAAATATTGTGATTTCATTAATTAATTTTTTTGAAAAAAGTAATTCATATTCTTAGAGTAAAAAAAGATATGCCGGAAAAAAATTTCAGAAAAATCTCTCTGAAATAATGTTTCAAATTTGTATGATTTAAACTTTAAAAAAAATGCCTTTTTTTAAAAAAAACATATACAATATTGCTAGAAAATTTACTTATTTGAGTTATTGTACTGTTTCGATTTCACGATGTAATTATTAAAAAATTCAAATTCGATGCTGAAATTATGTAAAAACTGGAAATGATATGAGTGTATTTTATAACACTTGAATCAAATTCTACGATGTAACAATGCTTAAACTGAATTACATTGTGATTTATTTTATTAATAAATTTTTTCAGACATCAAATGGTTGAATTTAGAATACAAAATATATGGGGAATTAAACCAAACCATGACTTTGTGATGAAATAGAATTTTTTTTTTAGTATTTAGAATACTAACATATGGTGGAAATTAATTTTCAAATTTCTGGGAAGAAAACATCGATTATCTTTAGGCACAGAAAAAGTAATATTTTCATTATATTGTCATTTTAATACATTTAAGAAACTACAATATATTATAAAAATAAAGACATTATCGAAAGCGGGAGAAAATTTCGTGTGGTTTAGTCAGATTGTCCCATATTTCAATTAAACATTTCTAATTGTTACGTTTCTTAAATAGAAACAAAAGCTTTTTAAAACAAATCAGCAAAATTTTACTTTTAAATCACTTTTTTTTCAGCTTTTCTATTAATAAAAACCTTGAAAGAAAAGAATAATAAGAAACAATGAAATATATTATTAATGTTTCTTACTCTATATCTACATCTTTAATCAGTTTTATTGGATTTTTACTTTCTTGAATACGTAATATAGAGAGAGTATTGTAAATGTCAAAATACATGCACTCGAAATTTTGTCGAATCTCCACATTTCCGACCTCCCTATATTCCAAAAAGAAATTTTTAGTTTTATATTTATCTAATTGTGAACGTGACAATTTGATGGGTGAAATTAGGTACATGGACCAAACAAAATTTGCAGATTTCTATCAAACTTTGAACGAAATCCATTCAAAGGAAGTCTGTCTATTATTTCAAACACAAGTGAGCTTTATAAATCCAAATGTAAAGAGCTACATAAATAAAACTAGACAAAGATTTAGCATCTGAAATGCAAATTCCGGTCCAATTTTGAACCAAATCTTTCAAAGGATGGACCGTCTGTCAGTCTGTATTTTTGCATGCATGTAAGTGCATTGACTTAAATCAAAGAAATTTGGTATGCGATTTTGTTCCTAAAATTGTGGTTTCTGTCCAATTTGGTAACAATCCATCGAATAAAAGGCATCCAAAATATATATTTTCTAAATAAATTCCATAAAAATGTTCACGCCAAAGATCTATATTTCGTTAATACTTTTCGCCAATTCCATTATAGAATTCACTGTCTTAATCAAGATCTAAGCTTTTATGTTGGTTAAGAGGAATAAGACCTTTATTGGAGAGTATGTGAGAAAGTTTTCTAGGAGACCACTCTTCTGGCTTAATAATTAATTTTTGAAAGATCCAAATCAAAGAGGAAGAGTTAGACACTTCCTGTGAAAAAAAATTATATTCTGAATATTTATCAAAGTTTGTATATATACTCTCACAAATACACAGTTTCGATGATTTCTAAAAAGATAAATAAATAATACAAATAATACTGAATTCATATTTTGGCCAATAGAAGAAAAATGGCTTATGTGCGAATAAACTATTTTCTTTTGAAAATTACCTACAACAACTTTCTTTATGAGATAATGAGAAATTGTTAAACTGCACAAACAAGCATGCTATTGCAATGCCTTTATTATTGTTTGTTCAGCTGCAGTTTCTCTCTCCATTTCACTTGATTTGCAAATAAGTTTCAATACAAAAGTAACATTCGGAATCATTTGCCGAAGGTTTGTAACAATAACATGTCCTTGGAGCTACATTTATACCTTCAGATTGCATTGAGCGTGGTAGAAGCATTACTATTTCCTTAGTAAAAGTTGTTGACGAAGGGCATTCGATCTGGGAAAGTCAATGCAACAATCATTAAAGTAATTGTGTAATGGAAAATTATTAGGTAGAAGGATCTATATTAATTACTTATTTGAAGTGTGCAAATTACAATCTCTGTAGTGCCATTTTACTCACATGAACTACGTTTTGTTTTATTTCTAAAACCTATTTTGCACAATAACGAAAAAAATACGTAAAATATTTGAAACGAAAAGAATACGTAAAAAATTTGGCTACGACTTATCCTTTAATTTTTTTACAAGAAATGTCTAAACATCTCTTGTTTAATTTGAATCACTCAGTTAACAATTATTTATTAAAGTTTAAATTTATTTGTTTCATGAAGAACCTAGTCTTTCCATGAAGACCCCTTCTCCCCATTCTTGCCTGTATACATAGTTCTAGAATATCACATAACTGAATTTGAATAGAATCTGCAGTGGCGTAATGACAATAGATCAAGGGGGTGTAGATGCCCTGGGGCCAGTCTTTTCGGACACATTAGGGGAAAACATTACTGGGTTTAAATTCCTTTTTAAACATAATGAAGGGACGAAATACTTATATCGTGTCCCTGTCGCTGTTTATCATAAAAAATTAATCTATGGCCATGCTGCAATTTCCCCTGTCCCTCTACATCGCTGATAATCTTATCTCTTTACTCTAGTTGGCTTTTCAGATACTGAGGTTGACTCTCGCTTGCTTTGTAAATATGTTAAGGTTATTGTATACAGTTATATCCATTTTGATGAAGGGGCTCATCATTTTACGGTAGGAGTTCCACTGTGGCAAGTAATGACCATTTAGAATTAACCTTAGTTCCAACCTTAATGATGCCGAAACAATGAGTTCATTCCTGAAATCTAGGCAGAGTGGGGTTGGAGGGGTTGAATGTAGTTATTCTCATGCAGTGATGTTTCAATTTTTGACTTTGTAGATATAAATTCTATCTAGAAATTAAAAGATTGTTCCGTGTCACAATTTTTAATGTTTTCTCTAAAACCTCACTGATTCTAAAATATCCACTTTTTTTATTTATTCATTGATCTAAAAGTACAATTACTGAATATTTACTGAAATTAAAATATTGTTTTATGTAACAATATTTAGTGTTTTCTCTGAAACCTCATTGATACAAAAATACTCACTTTCTGTTTATTCAGTGACGTAGGAGTACAGAATATTTACTGAAATTAAAATATTGTTTCATTTGACAATATTTAATGTTTTCTCTAAAACCTCGTTGATTCTAAAATACTTAATTTTTATTTATTTAATGATATAGAAGTATAGTTACTGAATGTTTATTGAAATTAAAATATTATTTCATGTAACAATATTTAATATTTTATCTCAAATCTCACTAATTCTAAAATAATCACTTTTTATTTATCTAATGTTGTGGGAGTATAGCTACTGAGTGTTTACTGCAAATAAAATATTGTTTCATGCAACAGTATTATTTTTTCTCTAAAATCTCATTGATACTAAAATAATTTTTATTTATTCGATGATATATGAATATAGTTACCAAGTATTTAATGAAATTAAAATATTGTTGCATGGAGCAATATTTAGTATTTTCTTTAAACCCTGAGAGATACTAAAATACTCACTTTTTTTCTTCAAAAATTTAAAAGTATAGTCAAGAATTATTTACTGAAAATAAAATATTGTTTTATGTAACAGTATTAAATGTTTTCTCTAAAACTTCACTGATACTAAAATACTCACTTTTTAAAAATTTATTCACTGATCTAGGAGTATAGTTATACCGAGTATTTACAGATCTGAATTTATCAGATATATCCAAAACGTAAACATCATCGTTGTAAATAAAGTAGATCCAATCAAACTCAACATTCTTATCAATTTTCTTTTAAAGAGTTGCTTTTTCCCAGCGTTAGATTGGATTGTGAAAGTAGTTTCCCGTGTTATATTTTGAACGAAAATATATAAGAGGAAGTTCACGGACCTGAGATCAATCAATATCTGCTTTTTCTAATCGTCTTAACTTTCAAGGCATAGTGCAAGTTCCAATTTGCCTGGACAATTTTTAATTAGCTCAGTAAATTTTTATTTGGAAATAAAAAAGTGAAGATTTGAGAAACTATCCACTTTTTACTTTCTTGTATACTTAGTATAAGGAAAGTATAGAAAATTGCCAAAAAATTGGAACTCGAGATTTTGACGAATCTCCACGTTTTGGATCTCCCTGAATTCGAAAATTACACTTTTGCAAAATATCCATATGTCTCTGACAAAGATAATTTAAAACACTATGATCTGGACAGATAAATTTGGTATACTGTTTTGATACCAAATTTGTAGATTTCTATCAAATGCTGAGCAACATCCAGCCACAGGAAGTCTCTCTGTCCGGTTGTTCAAAATAATTTAACACGATAATTACAAAACGGAGAAAGCTAGATAGATAAAACTTGATACACAGAATTAATGTCTATAGTCTAGATACCTTCTAAATTTCCAGTCAAATCCAATTAAGAATTGACCTCTGTTGGTCTGTACTTTCAGAAACATTAAACGTGTTAACTCAAAGACTCAATGACTTAAATTTATCAAAATTGATATAGAATTTTGTAACTGCCATTGTAGTTGTATATCAAATTTTTGTTTCAATCGGTTAGAAAAAGCACATGCAAAACATAAATTCTGTTTTCAGATACTATTAACCGCATGCTAGAGATTAATTACCAATTAACTCATAAAAGATGACACGACAGATTCAGTAAAAATGCTATATTCATGCCAAAGGTTTATATTTCATAATTTTAAACGCATAATTTAAACGAACCCTTTACGTGACTTTTTCGTCGCTTAAAAATTAATTTTCGAGTTCCTATGCAAGGCGTTCTCTGAGATAATTCATTTATTAGAGAGTATGCGAGATAGTTTTTCAGGGACCAGTCACTCTCATTTAAAAAAATAAATAACGGTTTCCCAGACAAAAAGAAATTTAAAAACATTTCTTTTACTATTATACAAATACTATTGTCAACACTCGTCAATATAAAATCTTCTCGCATTCAGTGCCTTTGAAAATGAAAATAATACAATTTTGGAAAAGTTTTCCTATTCTGAATGTTTTTCTCTTCTATGTTATTCGAAAATAAATCACTTTCGTTTATTTATATAATAAAAAGGATCGAATTTTCAAAAATTAAACACGAGGTGTGCTAAATGTTTAGGAGGAAAGAGTAGGAGGATTACGTTCGATAGAAGAATAAAAAAATCAAACTAACCTGCTAATTAGGATATTTCGTCACGTTATATTAAGATTAAATTCTTCAGAAGCTAATATTTTACGATATTAATATGCAGGATGTCCACAGGATCACTGTCGAAAACTTTAGCCAAAATTTTTAGACCATTAGAGATAGGCATATAATTCCAATTGGAAAAATGCTTTGAAAAACTTAAAGAATTATATTTTATGTTATTTCAGTCAATAATTATACTGCTGAAAACATGAAGAAATCTAGATATTTTATACAATCTCCTGGTCATGCTATCTAATCATCATTATTTTAGATTTTAGAAAATTTTAAAGGCTGTCTCATGTAAGATCAAGGACTCTCTTTTAGAGGAGGCCTTTGACTGGTCTTAAAACTTCATTTAAATTGCTGATTTAACAATTTTTTTGTTTCACTTTCCAAACGAGAGAAACTTCCGTTGGGAACTGATAAGAATTATGCACACATTACCAAATATTTTGTTATTTTTTTATTTCTGGATGCGTATTAAAAATCACCTTTGTTCTGTGCAAAATATTTCCATAATGGCCATGATTCTGAACAAAAACCTTCTAAAGAAACCTTCATGTTATTCTGAAATAATCTTTCATCGAGTTAAGCATGGTGTGAAAATTGGATTAAAGAATTTCTCAAGGCTGCAATCTTCATTTAACGTCTCTACACTCCATCAACAGAGCATTTTTTTTTGTACGTATATTTGAACTTCTAGAAAAGATTATTGTGTTTGTGTGTTGGCACTTTACAGGTTTATAGATGGTTTGGTAAATCTACGAAACAAAAAACCAACAAATAAAAACTAGAGTACCACGTACATATATGAAGGGTAGGAATGTGCACCTCTGTGTGATTTTTTAATATTTTTAATTCAATGAAAATTTAACGAGATTATTAAGTTTTTCTCCTGGATAACTTCCTAAAATATTATCGAAAAAAATTATTTTTTGGATCATCTTAAGATTTTAAAAAAAATAATATCTTTTAAATGATACCTATTATTTTGCAGTGTGATGTTTCTTTTTATTTCAATCAATTTTTTAAAATATTTGAAAACATATTTCCCAAAAATCTGTTTTAATAAAATTAAAATTAAAATTAACTTGAACGAGCAAGTATACATGTGCAGGGAAAACAATTAACTTTATCAACATGCTGTTATCACGTTAAGAAAACTTTATTTTAAAAATTAAGTTAAATTTAAATTAAATAAATTAAAAAACAATTCAATTAAAGTCATTAAACTAAAACGTTTCTGAAAAATGTCCGTCTGTGACAAAGATAACCCAGAAATACTTTGATCTAGAAAGATGAAATTTGGTATACGGTCTTTAAACCAAATTGACAGATTTCTGCCAAATTTGGAGAAAAATTCATTCAGAGGAAGTCTGTATGTCCAGATATTCGAATATAACTTAACACGATAACTACAAAACGAGGTAAACTAGACAAATAAAATTCGTTACACAAATTTAACATCTATAGTGCAGGCACCTATCAAATTAATTTTGTGACGAATCCAACTACAGATTGATTGTCTGTCGATCTGTACTTTCAGAAACATGTAAAAGCTATAAATCAAAAATTCATTGACTTAAATATATCAAATTTGGTTTGATATTTTGTGATTACAAGTGTAGTTTTGTATCAAATGTTTGTTTCAATCGGTTGGGGAAAACAAGTATAAAACACAAATTTGATTTTTTGGATAATATTAACGCATATCGGGGATTAAATGCCAAAATACTCGCCAAGGACCACTTGACAGGTTCAAGAAAAATGCTAAATGTACACCAAAAATTAATATTTCGTAATTATTTTAAGCCAGTGAGTGCCATGTAAAGCGTACTCTGGTATAATACCATAATTAAAGAGCATACGAGAAAGTTTCATGGAGACCATTATCTCAGATTCTAAATATGAGTTTTAATTTCCACTTTCTGTCGTAAGGTTTGACTATAGTCTACTTAAAGCATGAAAAAGGGAATTTAATTTGATACGGTTTTTTTTTTAATGCTTAGCAATACTTATTCAAATGTAGCTTTTATTTTATAATGTTTTTAAGATAATACTATAGATATTTTAAGGAGTTTTTAAAAATTTAATAATAATGTGATTCAATGTCGCGAATAATATGAATTTTATAAATCAAATACACTTATTC
This sequence comes from Argiope aurantia, assembly GCA_026543865.1. Classification (NCBI taxonomy): domain Eukaryota; kingdom Metazoa; phylum Arthropoda; class Arachnida; order Araneae; family Araneidae; genus Argiope; species Argiope aurantia. The sequence continues at coordinate 634,646 of JAPMOR010119471.1, forward strand.
CTGTTACTGAATTCTAACTCCTAATGGAAATGATATACTTTTGATTCAATCTAATGTGCTAGTTTTTAAGAAGGCAAAATCTCTTTCTTATTTACGGGGTATACAAAATTATTCTTACTTTTAAATCGTCTGTCATTTATTCAATTGTTTATTAAATTTTGATGAAGTAATAAAAATTGAATGAAAAATTAAACTGGTCTCATGTAAAGGAAATTTATGTCATTGAAAAGATAATATTTGGAATGGTAAGATATTATAAAAATATTTCTTATGGAATACTTTGGTCAGAACGTATTGTAAAAACATTGTAATTTTGTTAATTTTTAATAAATTGATTATTTAATCAACATTAGAAAGATGGACAATAGTTTTTTTAGTATTAAATAATAAGAGTGCATAAATTTGACCGAGTTGTTTAAAAGAAAGAGCAAAACATACATACATAACCAAAAGGAATTTTATTCAAAGGAAGACTTATAATAATAATTTATTATATAACCATATACGGTTTTTATGATACTATTATTATTATTAAATTCATTTATGTTGAAATTATGTGAGGTTTTGAGAAATATACCTTAAACTTCACACTTCCAATTTTTCAATTTTGAACTGTGTTGAACCCTACTTTCAGAACATTCCATTTTATTGGGTTTTTTTTTTTTTACTTAAAATTTTACTTATTTTATTTAACTTTACTTTCTTAACTAAAAACTTTGTCCAGTTCCATTCTCTTTTCAAACTATCATATTTCAGTCCGACAGAAATTCCACAATTTTTTTTTTTTTTGAAAAAAAGGAATCCTATAAGTTCTATGATTTCAGAAAACAGATTTGACGTATCACGTAAGAAGTTTATTACAAATAAAAAAAATAATTAAAGTTTATATAAAAACATTAACTTCAAGGTCTACTTGAAATCGGATATCTTCGGTAAAACAAACTTCTTGAATTTGATCTCTGAAAAAAATATCTCCCTATTTTAAAGAATCAAATACCCTTTATAAAGTCGGCAGAAACACCAAAATGTTGGTCACTATCTGTCAAAGATAGTAATTTAATAATATAAAATCGAATTACGAGTGAATCGATCCCTTCCATTGTGTACTTTCTTAATGGGTTTCAAGGACTTCCATCAACGCATTCGATCTGCTGACAAAGTTCCACAAATGCTATTTTTTTATGAGAAATAATAAATATCTAAGAAGAAAGGATGTTTTTTCACTTCTTATAAACGATGTTTTAGATAAATGTGCTAGGTGTGATGAAAGATTGGAGCTTTCATATCAGTATTTCCCGTGCTGGATCTTGGAATTGTTCGATTTATTATTATCAGATAGCTGTTTCGGAAAATGGCTCAAGTTTCTTATTAGTTCGGATTGATTAGATATCCATTGAAGTTGTTTTGTTAAAAGTTCATATTTACCGTAATCCACTGTGGCATGTTTAATTTTATTCTGAAATGGTAATATTTGCTTGTAAATATGTAAATTTTTATCAAATTTATAATTTTTACTGAGTTTTTGGGTGTTTTTTTATTGCTGTTTGATTTTCTTACAAATTAAATTGTAATATATATATATATAATATAATTCTCTCTGCAGTCAGTATCATTCCAATTTGAAATATTAAATAATTTTTCATAGAATTTCTTTTTTTAAATATGCCTATACTTTAAAGTAATTTAATATTCAAAGTTTATAATAATTTTCGTGTGAGAACTTGATGTTGTTTTGGTTTGAGGTTTTTGAAGCCATAAAATGCACGAGCAGAAAATTGGCGATTTATCGATTTGGGCCTTTATTTTTCGCTTTTAGGATTTTTAGAAAATGATAAAGAAGGTTGTTACATTTGGTGACTTATCACCGACAAAAGTTACAACTTGGCGCGAAAGTCTGCTATGCATCCAATTCTCCTGTCTGGAAAATAAAGGGCAGGTACGAAGTTATTGCCGGTAAAAACACAGTGAAAAAAATGGAATGAATACGAAACAACGAGGGGAGGTATCGAAAGTTATATAACTTTTTAAATGTTCAATTTTTCATCTGAGTCATGTGAGAACATGATGCTTTCTGACAGATTAATACCACGTGACTGGGGAAAAAATAATGTTCTCACATGATAACTTGAAATTTGCGATAGCAGATTTACATTTTTTTTTAAATACTTTATTTTGGAAAAACAATAAGTCGTTCAAAAAACATTGATAAATTTATTTAAATAAGTTGAGATATTCAAGAATTTTTTAAATTTTTACATAAAAATTACATGAACTATAATAATTTTGATATCCTTTAAATAGATCACTAAGGAACAGCGAAATTATATGAATCGCATGTCCAAAACAATACGATTTTTATATTGATTTTTATTACAAATATTAGAAAGAAAAAGGATAAAATCAAACGATTTTTGCAAAAATGTTAATATTTCTATAAAAAGTATTAACGATGATAAACTTAAAAGTTAGTATAATTGTGATAAATCTCGAAGTACTATTTTTATAATTAAATTTCCTTTTGAGTATGTAGTTGCTCTGAAGAGTTTTTTTTTTTCATTCTTTACGGAACACTGTCAGTAGAACAAAAAAAAAAAAGGAATCTAAATATAATTTAATTAGAATTCATTCAAATTATCACTTTTTAGTTAGAAAATTAGTTAGTTAGAAATTACACTTTATTTAATAATAGTTTAAAGGAAACTTTAATTCAACTATTTAAGGCAGATGATAAATTAATATAATAAGTATTTTTAATTCATTTTTTTCAATACTAAATTAAGAAATAATAAACAAGTAGGGATAAAATATTACAAAACATAAAATGATGTATGAACTCTTAAAACTTTATTTATTTAGTAATAGTTTAAAGGAAACTTGAATTCAACTATTAAAGGAAGATGATATATAATATATGTAAGTATTTTTGATTAAGTTTGTTTATTACTAAATTAGGAAATAATAAACAAGAAGGGATAAAATATTACACAAAACAAAGAATTATGTATGCTCTTTCAACACTTTATTTATTTATTATATTACAAGCATTTAAAATTTTTTGCTGGTGAAGTTTGTTGATTAATTAAATCATCGTTTCTCAATAAGTTTTATTAAAAGTTATTAATGGTCTAAAATTCATCGACTAAACCTTAAGAGACACTCGAATATAAATTATTAATATCTTTTAGCATGCAGCTTATTTTGCTTTTAAATCTAATCGCAGAAACTATTGAAACATTCTTATCTAAATTCGATATCTGCTGTCATTAGAGTAAACTCCAGTTCACTGCTTTTAAGTGTTTATTGTTTAATGTTTCGCTTCCTTAATAACTTTTCCCAAATTTTCAAACATAATTAATGCAGCGAAGGTGAATATTCGATGTCTGCTATGAAACTATTTACCGTTAATGATCAATAATTAACGCATTCGTCATTAATTCCTCGAGGAGCATTGAAGATTTATTAAATTTATACTAAGTATGGTTAATTTGTTAAAATTGAAACTCTTCGAGTGAATATATCAGAATGGAAAGGGTCTTAGGAAATTGTTTACAAGCTTTGAAGATAAAAAGATCTGACATAGAATTTTTTTTTCAGACTATTGTATTATGAAATAATTAGCTGGTAACCAGTATATTCGTTAGTTATTTTTATTTACCATGATAACGAAATAACGAAAACGCAGATATTATTTCAGCAACAAACATAGAATATACATTCATATTGGCTTTAAGATCTCTTTAATGTTGTAAATGAGATTTCTTTATTTACAAAGTAACTAACTAATTTACAAAGTAACTATCAGACTTAATCGATCACAAGTTGCCGGCTTATTAATTTTTATTTAATTACGTAATACAGCATGCAGATATTATTTCAAAATTGAATAAGTTAATTGATCTTGCAAAATAGTTAGATGGATATGAATTTTAGAAAATAGTTTAAGTGATAATGAGTCTGCAAAAATAGTTGACAAACTTTCCTCTTTCATAAAGAAATTAATAGTTAAATCATGAAATAACTATTTCATGATTGATCTTAAGAGTTCTAAAGATTTTGAAAGTATAATTTCAAAATCAAAGGGAAAACGGTTTCAAGATTTGAATAAAATTTCTTTATTCGTGTAATTAAAACATAAATTAAATAGTAACATATAACAATCAATCTAATGATGAAGATATATAAAAGTTATGAAAAACTAATATGATTTTACCATCAAAAGTAATGCAGATAGATTCAAGTTTGACAAGCTAATGAATTTTGATTTTTTTTTTTTGTAAACTAATTTGGAATAAGCTTTTAACCAAAAAGAACCAACTAGTTTGAAAGTAATTTAGAATTTAAATTAACCATAACACATTTTCTTATGAAAATAAATTAAAGTAATGATTTCAGACAAAATAAATAAAATGAAGAAATACTTTCAGAAATAATTTTTTTTCCTGAAATTCCTTAGTAACAGATTGCAAACAAAATGTGGAGTAGTTAGCAGACTTAGGCAAAAAGCTAGTTTTTCGTTAATGATTTTTAATGTAATAATTGAATTATTTGGTTATCAGTTATTTATACACTAGAAAAAAAATCAACAGAAATTGTATAACGCCTATGAACTAATTTTCACTTAAGACAAAAAGAAAAACCTCTGAAAAATGCTAGGTTTGATTAGTGTTCGAACAAATACGATACTAATATGGTAATATATTAATCACTTTGTAGTAAACTGTTTAATTAACAAAGGTACTGAAACTAAAAAATATGGTAAAATACAAGTTTTCTCAATAAAGATTCAATTATCACAACCATTAATTAATCACTTGATGAAGAATTTTAAAATAAATTGGTGAAAACAATAGAAAAAGTTTTTTCAATTATCAGCTTTTTTTATTATGCAGTTTTAACATTTGTTTTTCTTTACAACTTCAAAAAAATTACTGCAGCCTAAATCCATAACATATCTAAATGATTGTGCGATATATCGACTTTACTTTTTCCCTATGATATGCAATTTAATAAATATATAAATAAAATATATAATATTTTACTAATACCAAAAAAGAAAATATAATCTTTCAATATAAATAATTTTCGCTTATTTTTTCAATTTTTTACTCTTATGGACTTTCTTAATCATGTGAATAATTAATGGATATCGAGTATTTTAATGTGTTTCTTTTTTAATTATTGTATGTGAATAAGAATAGATAATTTTATTTATCTATAATCTAGTTTAAATAGAATTAATATATAATTCTAATACACGATATTAGGAATCAGATGACTAAATATAAAACAATAACAGATTAAAGAAAAAGTAAAAACATTTTTATATGATAAAAAACTTAAAAAAATATTTTGAAGCAACGCCAAAGATAAGATAAAATGATATTGGAAATATGCATGGATTTTAACCGCTGTGAAAGGTACACAAAAATTTAGGAGGAAAGTGTACTTCTAAATTTGTGATATTTAAAATAAAATTCATCATAACAATGGTTCCTAAGGAATAAAATATACAGACAAACTAAACATTCCGTCATATTTATTCAAACCTATTTTACAAAAAAATGATATTTCATATATACATAAATGAATAAATGCATTATTTCATAACTGCACTAAATGAAAATTGTGTCAAAAATGATCAGTAAATAAATTTCTCATCTGAAAATCATAGAAAATTATAAAACTATTTAATAAATTAGCTTTATAAAAATCAAAATCAAAATCAAATACTGAATATTATGATTAATAATATTTCTACATAAATTCCTATAAATATCTAATAAAAATCTATTTTTACAGAATTTTAACTCAATCATTATTTTTCATTTTGTTTCTCCATTCTATAAAATAATAAATTTATTAAAATTATCTATTTATAATAAATTTTCTATCTTATTTCTTTTCTGATTCTAAATTCTGTCACTTGTAATATGAAAATAGAAATTTTAATGAATCGTGTAGGATTAAATTAAAAAAGTGCCAAAAATTATCAGTACATTAAATTTTCATCACAAAATCGTAGAATAATTACAAGGCCTTTTAATAAAGCAGTTTTATGAAAATAAAATATAAAAATTAATACTATTATAAATAATAGTATATCTAATTAAAGTTCTTGTTTATTTCAAAAGTTAAAGGATTTTCAAACAATCATTTTTTCTTCTTATTTGTATAAAATTATAAATTTTCTATTGAATTTCTTTTCTAATACTAAATTTTCTCACTTATAATATAAAAATGCAAATTTTTAATGAATTTTGTAGGAATAAAGTAAATTCCAAAATGGATGTAAGACTATTTTTAGACGTTCATAAATAATCTATTCGCATAAAAAATACCTGGAATCAGATATCCTTTGAGTTTGTGAATAAAAACAAAGGCACACACAGAAGAATAAAAGATGAAAAATATAAAGATTTTTTTCCCTTTCTTAATAAATAAGATTCTGTAATCAATGGCCATGTCACCAGTTTTAGTGAAATGTGGAATTTTATCGAGGTAGTTAATTCAAAAATTCACAAAGGAATTCATTTTATATTTTCAGCTAATGCTTCGTCGGGATTTATTTTTCTTACTGCTTTCAACATCTCTTGTTGCTTTGAAACGGTTGGAATTTGACTGCTGACAGAAGTTTGTAAAGTTGTAAGATTCGACAAGCTACTATACATGGCAGCTTTTATACCACTTCTCTTACCCATTCTGTACTTATCAGAACGAATTTTAAGTTTGACAGCAAGCATATGCAAAATGTTCCTTTTAATAGTAAATGCGATGAATATTAGAGCACCTTGCAAACCATTTAGGATAATAAATGGATACCAAAATGCATCCATTCGTGTCAGTCCAGCAACTAATCCAAGGATCCATGTTAAACCTAGTACAACTGACAGTTTTAAATACAAGAAGTACCTTACTTTGTCTGAGAAGTTATTCACCATTCTGGTTTGCCGCGAAACTTTCCTAATGTGAAAAGCAGTTATGGAAAAAAGAATGATATTTGCAATTAGAAGACATGTAGCTGGCACCACAAAGAAAATCAGCAATCCCTTTCTGCTGTTCAACCAGCAGATAAATTCAGCATACTTTGGGCGGAAATCACTTTTAATTGGCAAAGTTTGATCCATTGTTATGCTCAGAGCGATCAATGAAATTGGAAATATCCATGCATATAAAGAATATTTCTGGAATAGTTTTGATTTTTTGGAATTGTTAGTTTGAGTGACAGTAAATGTCTCATGAATATCATAGGCCATAACGCTCATCCATGAAAATGCAGCTATGTATCCAAAATGTATCATCACGCCATTAGTGTAGCACATCCAATTAATGTCTCTGAAATTTGGACCTAACAGCAAAAAAAGATGCCCACAAAGTAACGATACTGCTAAAGACATAAGAATTTTACCTGGCCTGTTTCTTAATTTCTCAAGAAGTCCATAGACAGTCAAGTGAAGAACTAAACAGATAATGGATATTATTAACACAATAAGTGATATCCAAGAATGCACAATCGAATATGGTAACAAATGTACTTCATCAGCACAGATAACTATTTCAACTATCTCCTTGCCCTCTTTTTTATGTACTTCATATTCATCCTCCGACAGATGCCTTCCTGTTATATTAATGAAGACACTTCCATCAGTTTGGAGATTAAAGTTTTCTTTGGCCAGAATTATTTTAGGGCAACTATCCTTCAAACCTTTTGCTTTTGAAATATCCAGAGGAACACATTTCGATCCTTCTTTTTTGTATAATGAGCCACAAGTGAAATTCTGACATTTCCTGAAAATAGGATCCCATACTTGACCTTCCTGGATAAGGCAAGGACTCAAGCGACCAACTTCTTCCAATCCTCCTGCAAAATTGAAATCAAAAAGCATAGTCAATGCAGATCTGCCCGATCCCGCCCACGGTGGAGCACTGCGAAATGGAGGGTAGAAAGGATCATCACAAATTATATCAGATACAGGTACTCCATTGCACAAAGCACAATGAAAATTTCTGTAAATTCCAATTCCGTTTTTGTAGACATAAGATGTATAGGAATTGCATTTGCCGCTGGTTTCTTCACTAGTTCCGACTGGACAGCTGGAAATTGTAGGCTTGCAAAGTCTCGCCCCATAGTCGAACAAGAGTTTAGATAACTCGAAATCTTTAACCACGATCACGCAATTCTTTAGCTTATCACCAATTCTTACTTTACGGAAATTCTTAGTATGTGGAGAATAATATGCACTGCTGAAATCAGGTTCGTCCATTAAACTATTTTCAGGACGTTGAGAATCTCCATTACAATAAAAATAAGTCTTCCATTTCACGATCCAGGTATCATCATTGCAAATGGCACAGTAAATATTTCGATAAAACCGACCAGTGGATTCACTTTTAACCGGCAGATCCTGAAGATGATCGTATGGTAATCCCATCTGGTCTCGTACAACTGCTTCAGTTTCACACATTTCTTTAACAAACTCATCCGTCCATTCTTTAGGGCACTGTTGGTAAACATACATGTATAACCAGGGTTCATCTTCTCCTCTGATCCGTCTGCAAGATAAAGACGGACTTTTAAAAGCGTAAGTCGGAACCTTATTGATGCAGCAATCCTGATATAAAAAGCACTGGTCATCACACTGGCAAGAAGATCGCTGAAGTTCGGTTAAATTTCGCGCCTCTTGTGTATCGCCAATATCACAGACTGCAATAGACTGGTTTCTCGATCTGCAAATGCCTAAACGCCGAAACAACTCTTGCTCTTTTAACAGGAAATTGTTCACTTCGCTTTTATCATGAAACACACTCATTTCTCTTTCATCGGGCAGCGCCGGAACTAAACAAAAGTGAAGTGATAACAGTATGACGACTGCTACACTGACCAAGCACATTTCTCGTCCGATATAGTGGTCGCTGGCGATTCTTTCTTTAACAAAACGCGAAAATTATGAGTCTGCCGCCCATGCATAATCGTCTCCTCCAATGAAATGGCAAGATTGCCCCTCCGTCCTAATAGAAGTTCGTTTTTTTAACATAAACAGCCCGTCAACCGGAATGATTTTGTTTGGCTTTCGTCAAGTTTAACAATAATTTCATGGGAGGGACCGTCTCCATATGTAACACGGATATTTTCTGTTAATAGAATTATTTTCTTTACAAGCATATTAGGAAGATTTTGAATAAGAATGAAGTGTTACTTTTTTTTCATTTCATCATCAGCTTTATTATATATTTAATAATTTAGTGGGAATTGATTCATATTTCTGTCATTCAGATTTTTGGTCGTTTTTATTTAAATCCAATTTTTTTAAAATATTTAATAAAATAATTTGCTTTTTAAAATTTTGATTGATTTTTAACCTTAAAATCTTAATTAGGCGATTAAAATTGATCTATTTTTAGTAATTAAATATCCTTAATTTTTTTTTCATTAATCTTTTAAAGATTTTTTTCTATATTTAAGAAATTCATTTTCATATTTTGTCATATATTTTCTGTCAAATAGAATAATTTCTGATACAAGCGAATTAATGAAATTTTGAATAAGTAGTGAACGTGTAAGAACTGTCTATTTTTTTTATTTGGTTATAAGCTTTATTATAAGCTTAATACTATTGTAGGAAATGATTCTCATTTCTATCATTTAGATGTTTGGTCGTTTTAATTTAATTCTGACTAGTTTATTAATTACGTAATAAAATAATTTACTTTTAAATATTTTGACTAAATTTTTATTATTAAAATTTTAATTGAAATTTATTTATTTTTAGTGATTAAATATCGTTAACATTTTGTTCACAATTAATCTTTTTTACTATTTTTTTCTGCATTAAAGAAACTTATTTTCAGCGATTTGTACAAGTCGAAGAAAAAAAAATCAAAATTAAACAAATTTGTAGAAATTTCATTAATTTATAATTAAATGAACTAGTTCAGCTTTACTTGCGAATCACAAAACGCTGTCCATGACTTTTAAAAAAATGTAAAATGATTTTACTGGTTTTAAAAAGCATATTATTTAATTTATTAGTAAGATTTTTAAAGCTAAAAACTTCTTTATAATTGTTTATTTTTTTAAGTATAATGTTTCATAATATGTCCTGCAATATTTTATATTATACATCCTTTTAAAAAAATATGATTTTTAATCGAATGAATAAAAAAAGTAATGCGTGTTATTTCAAATTTGATACATTTTTAATGTATGTATTTTAGTCTAATTTATGCTTCTATTTTTAAATCATAAATTTCAATTGTCTACAAACATTAAGAAAATTCCAAACCAAGATATCTTTTAATTTAAAAATCGTTCAGATTTTTTTAATTATAATACTCATTTTATGAAATGCTTGAATAATATCGAATAAAAATGTGATCCTTTTTTCATTTGAAGAACTTCTAAGTACTTACAATATATTAAAAAAAAGATTTTAATAATAGCCTCAATATTATCGATTTTAATATTTTTCAAATAAAGAAAAATTACTTGAATATGTCTTAGGAAAATAATTAAAATTTTAAAATTAAGATATCAAAAACAGATGTTTATAATATTTTGAAAAAAAAAAGGAAATAATACGAAAAAAATTAATTTTCCAAACTTAATTAGTTTTTTATAAGATTATTTTTCGAAAAACAAATTGAAATTTTTTCTTATATGTTGGTTTAAAATAGTTTATATTTCAGAATTTCAAATCAAAGTATCTCAAAAGTTTTACTCAGCATTATTTCATTATCTGATAGAAATTTCAAATATTATTTGTAAGTAGTATGTGAAACGAAAAAAATAATTATTCGCCACATTTTTTAAAAAAAGGTTTTTAAACTCCATTTGTTATGTGCTGTATTGTGACTTATGGCACTTTACAAGCCTGTTCACAGTTTTTTGTCAGCGATTTAAGCTGAGTGAGCGTCTCTTGCTTTATCAATAGCGCCAACTAGGACCAACAGTACGATTTAGCTACTTTAAGCGTCACATTCGCTTGCACAACCCTCCTTTTACAGGGGGGCGCCTTCACACATCTCACAAATAGAACACAGAAGAAGAACCATGCCCGAACCGGGACGTCCAGATCACGGAGATGACGCGCTACCCCATGCCAGGACGTTGGCCGTCACTTGTTATTAAAATCACAAAAAATATATACAGTTTCATTCTAACGCCATTATAAATTGTCTATTTATTGTCTCCAAAATAATTAAGTCGAGAAAATTAATTTACATTTTGAGAATTCTACAATAATATTTTATATTTTCCTTGACAATGAAACTCTCAATAAAACAAGTGCAATGATATGATCGGGTAATTTTGTTAAAAATTCATTATTATGAAAATTATATCAAACATTTAAGATTTCAGAATTCTTATTCCTAAAATCACTTCTACATACTTTGCACTTATATTTTGTCTCAGAAAATAAGTATAGGGAATTACCTAAGGATAGGATCATTTGACACATTCGTATGCCAAAGTTTTATTTCATACATTTGCTGTTAATGTCTTCAGACCCTCAAAATTCATGTAAACGAACCCTTTCGCAGCTACACACCTTTATTTCTAAAAGATTTGTTGAATTGAATGAAACTTCTATTTACAACTTCATTTATAGTTAATGATAGGTATATTTATATCAGGCCATATAAATTAGATTAGATAGGAAAAATGCTTTAGATTATATTTATCACTAGATTAAATAAAATGACGTTCCATTAGATTAGATTAGAATCCATAAATTAGATATAGCCTTCCTTTCGTATTTTGCCGAAATCAGGTTAGCTCGTAAAAGAGAAGTATTTTAAATTATATATATTAAGATTTATATTTTAAAAGCATTGCTTCAGATAGTAATAGATGAGATTGTTAAAATAAATAAGATAACATTACATTAGATTAAATAGCAAAGTTGCTTGGAGATTACATTGTAAAATATCATCGCATTTCAAATTATGAAATTTCAAATTCAGTCTTCAGAATATCTATTTAATTGCTGCCTTCAACAAATTTAACAAAATAAACAATTTTAATTCCGCTCGACATTAAAGGAATATTATAAGCTTATTAATATTAAAAACTATCGACATGTAGAACAGTAGAATGCTCAAATTAAATTCCCAAAATTTAATATCATGCTTAAGATCTCAATTTATTCTTTGAGTTATATTTAAATACATCTTATTATTTGACCAACAAAACGTGCATTAAAGAAAGCGATCACCATTCACAGTGAATTTAATCGCATGTCAGAAATATACTCTACATCGCCAACGAATGTCAATGTGCTAAGGTCAACTTTTTTCTTGTATTGTCGACTTGGCATTATTTGGCAACATGAATGATACCGATTAATGGATATCAAAACGAATAAAATTGTTCATGTATGATATTTTGTATTGTGGACAATGATATAAAGTACTGACAATGGCGTTACAGCAACTCATAATTTTCCTTGAAACAAGTTTTCTGGAGTGATTTTGCATATAATCTATACACAGTATAAAAATGCAGTCTCCTGAAAGTATCTGTATGTTTGAAAGGGAAAAAACTCGAGAAATACTTAACGGATAGTTGGAAATATTTGTTCCATTTTCTAGGGCATTCATTGGGGAACGTTTTAGTATATTAAAATCATATAAAATATAAAAAGGAATATATAATTATTTAAGAAATTAATAAGAAATATTTAATTATTTCCCTACTATGATTCGCGCATGCGTAAAATAGCAGTATCTGTGCTTTGCATTTATTCGCGCAGGTGTGAAAACCTCAAATTGCGCATGCGTAAATAGCAAGAGCTGTAAATAGCAAGGCATTTATTAAGGAAGGTTTTAGTATATTGGTCATATCAAAATAAAAAAAAGGAGTTTTATAAGTACGATTTTAATTATTTTCCTACTACGTTTCGCGTATGCGTAAACAGCGTGATGATCTGTGATGCACACTTAATCCGCGCATATGGAAAACCTCAAACTGCGTAAACGCAAATAGCAAGAGCTGTGGTATGTATTTGCGATGCATTACTTTCTTTACGACTGATTTTAAACAGCGATTCGAAACTTATTATACCTCCCAAAAAAGGAAATATAACCTTAAGTTTAAATCTAAGTTTTCCTTTTGGATGTTATGCCACTGGCAACGCTGTGCGGGTACTGCTAGTATCATATAAACATTAAAAATGAACCATTTGATAAAAACTGCTGTCTAATATATCCAGAACTCCCAGCGAATTAAAACTTCTAGTTTTGAACGAAAATGCAGTTTCCATTTAATAAGATGCCTGTTTCAGTGAATCAAAAAGGATAGTTTCAATGTAGCATAAATAGATAAAATAATTTAAATTCTTTTAAAATGTGATTATAATAAAATTTCTTTTTTTTTTCTTTTCTGGTTACAATTTTATAATTTTTATTAAAGGAATCATTTGTGTCATTATATATTATCCAAAATGAATAATATTTTTATTTTCTAAAGATTACAAAAATATTTCCAAGTAGTAAAAATCAAATGCGTTTGTTTTGTTTTGTTGGTTGAAGACGTTAACTTGTTTATATAAGAAATTATGTCCTGTTAAAAATCGTATTCATTTTTTGATTATGTTCATAAAATAAATTTCCGATCTAAGTTTTATTATTTTTTTCCCGTCTTAATGTTTACAAAAAAATTATCTAAAGAGAATGAGATAAAAGCTTATTTCTAGTAAAATGCTTAAAAAAAATGAATACCTTAGAAAGTTTTAGAATGTGTTTGAAGTTATAAGAATAAAAGCTGCTTCATTTATCAACTGTTTTGTGTTGAAAGGGATTTAAACTATGCAAATTTGAATCTTTATTTATGCTGTTAAGAGTATTTAGTCAAAATATTACACTTTTTGTAATTTTTGTAAAATGATTAGGATAGAAGCATCTAAATATAATTAGGAGGGCATAGCATTTTTTAACTTACATATAAAAGCGAAAAAAAAATATTATCATCGAAAATATATTCAAGATAAATAGTAATTCATGTAATAACGAAAATATCAAGAAGCAAGATTTGCAGTTTTTTTTTTTTTGTAAAATAACATTCACTCATAAATTTCATCTGACAAAATAATGATAAGTAATAATTATTTTTATTGTTTTTGAAATTTATTCAAAAATCGAAGTAATTTTTTTTTCTGAAAACAATGATTCATTTTGTATGCGAGCTTAATTTTCTGAACAAAATCATTTATAAAATTTTTTTAATGTTATCTCATAAAATTTTATCTTCAGAAGAGTCTCTAAAACCAAAATGAACAAAGGTGCGATTATTCTTTTAATGTTAATAATGTTTCAGAAATATTTTTTGAACTGATTGAAATTGACTAAGATTTGCAATAAAAATTCTAAGCCTGGAATCTGTAATAGACAGATAATTGAAATTTATGACTAAGTTGTGCAATAAAATTTCTAAGTCTGGAATCTGTAATATACAAATAATTGAAATTTATGATTATGTTTTGCAATAAAAAATTCTAGGCCTGGAATTTGTAATAGCAAATAATTGAAATTTATGACTTTCTACATTAAAAATTCTAATTTTGGAATCTTTAATAGACAGATTAATAGACAGACCTCATCAAATAATTTTTAAGATAAAAGATTAAACGATGATCTTGTAATAAATTCTGGAATTTTCAAATACAATTCTGGTGCAATGCAATTTAGTTTTTACAGCATTTGTAGCAGCTATGCTTGTTAGAGATGGCATGACTTGTATGATGGTTTATTAGAATTTTCTTTAAAATTTATTTCTATTAACTGCGATTTTAAACTGTAAATTAAAGAAATAATTACTAGACAACTTCAAGTCTCACATCTTGTACTAATAGAAATTTGAGATTAGGCAACGAACCTTAACTTCCCCTTTATAACTTCTTATATTGTTGTGAAGTAAAATTTCGTAAATGGGATACCAAATTGAAAATGTATTTGTCTTAATTCTCCTATTATTCTAAGTTATGAGGTCTGTCCTTATCTTTATTATCTACTTGTTACATCAATGTGTGAAATAGACCCAACAATTGAAATAAAGAGATAAAATGCTGAAAAATTAGAATTATTTGAAGTTTACCCAGAATATGTAGTCCTAACTCTCTCTCTCTCTCTCTTTCAATTTCGATTATATTTTATTTAAGTAACTTGATTTTCTGAATTCAAATGCTAAAAATTAAATACAGCTTCAATAGCTGGAAAAAGGAAGGATTTTTGGCGAAGAATGTGACGCATTAAAAACACAATTAAAATAAGAAACAATAAAGAAATATATAAAAATTTGGGAAAAAAAAAGAATTAAAAATTTGGGCATAAGAAATAGTAAATAATATATTTTTAAATACCTCTATTATTTTTCCCTCTTACTTCCTTTGTCCATAATAGCGAAAGTAACAAATTCTAAGTAAATAATAAAAAAATAAAAAAGAGGAGATAGTTTTTTAAAACTCGAAAATACATAAACAATGGAACAGGTAAGATCGCAATAAAACAGCTAGATATTGAAAATTTCACAGGAAAATTATTTTTCCTATCAACCTTATCATGTATTAACATTGATTATGTAGCATACCAAAGTGCAAGAAAAGTCAACTTATTGTACTTATTAATAATAATAAGTTCACAATAATCACGTATAAATATAAAAATACTCAAAGGTTTTTGTATGTTGTGAAGTTATATACTTTTTCAATGTAAGATCATATTTGGATGATCATATTTACTAACACACAAGATATGATAATTCAAGATATTTAATCAATATTCGGGGGCAAACCAATGGCAACAAATCTTATAGGGACTAATTTGCGACGTCTGATAAGATATTTTTTCAAAACTGTGCTTTATAGGAATAAAAGGAACTGTATTCTTTAGCAAGGGAAAAAAAACACTTGAACAAAACAATATTTTATGAAAACATCTACATATCAAGAGACCTATTTCTTTCAAATGAATAATATTATTGCACTAAAATCGACAAATAAATATTAAAAATGCCGAAACGCTACATTGTACAAACACTTGCTACAACCATTCTGCATTTTGGAGATATATGTTGGAACGGCCTGTATATTTCTTCCATAAAACACCGATAATAGGTTTGTGCTTTGACCCGGAAAATGATTAAAACGTGACATCCAACAAATTAAGTCCAAACTGGGGAAGAAGAAACATAATTTCTTTTCTGCGGTCATTCGAGCGTGAAGGTCAACCATCACCTTCCATGTCATGCATGTTATTGCTAAGAGGACGCAATTACTTCTGATAAGGCCAGTGGTTTATTCTTCCTGAAGTTAGCCTCAATTTCCGCCTTGATATCTCAAGAAATTAAAAACGAACGTGTAAAACATGTTACACACACTGATTCAATACTATTCATTCACATATTAAAACTGATATAAAAAACAGAGGAAAATACCATGCATTTATTTAAATAGAATCCAAACACTATTGCGGCTTCAGATTTTCTATTTTTTTCAAGTCCGATTTTTAAAAAAGTCAATGAATTAATTATTTATTTATTCGCGTGGTCTAAAATTTTTAAAAGCGATTCAAAGTTTTCCTTAACATTAACATTAACACATAGCCTTTTTATTTGTTTGATTAGTATATATTTACTTTTTAAGTATGTAGCATTATAAGATAAAAACCACAACAAATATTTTACCCGAAAAATTCATGCATACTTGTAATAAAGGTGTCAATCCCCTTTTCCCTTAAAATTGTTATCCATGGTCAAATCTATGAACGCCACAAGAACTCAGATTTTTATTTTCATATATTAGAATTTTTGTGCTTCGTAATATAACGAAGTAAAAGGTTGTTTATGAATTTTAGAAATTGGCGAGCAATAGACATAAAAAATCGATCTTTGGCATAAATCTATTGTTTTCACTGTCTAACGTACGATATTTGGCGATTTTCTTGGGTGATTAAACATTGAAATGAGGTAATACACAAGTACCAGAAAATTAAATGTGTACTTTGGAGTGCTTTTTTTCCAACCACTGGAAACCAGAATCTGACATAGAATTATAATTGTAGTCTCAAGATCACATATCATTTATTTAAATCATTGCGTTTTTGAGTTACTGCGTACGTATGAAAGAAAAAAATACAGACGGACAAACGGTCAACTCTTCGACATATTTGTTTCAAAATTTGAAGATAATCTAAATTCTAGATGATAAAATTATAATCGAAATTTCAATCACCTAATTTCTTTTTAGAATTATGATGTTTTTATGCATGTAAGACGACAAACAGATAATATCTTAGTTTTAAATTTGATGCCAAATTTTATTTCTTTGTTCTTTAAAATTGCCATGCTCACTTGTACTCGTCAATCGAACAGATAGGTTTCCTTTGAATATATGTGATTGAAATCTATACATTTGATGTTAAAACTATATACCAAAATTCATCTATTTAGTTCAAAGCGCTTTTGAATTATCATGTTCACGAACATAGAGACAGATATATTGGCATGATCCTTGTATCGTTATTTTCTTAGTTTTAAAATGATATAAATTTTTTTATACGAAAATGTCCCGGCGTTAATTGAAGAAAAATGTTAAAATTTTGTTTATTTTTAATTAAAATAAAACAACTTTTTAACTAACCTTTTAAAAACTTCTTCCTTAATTACAACCCTAAAAAATAACTTCTTGCCATTCTGTCTGCCATATAGATTCATGAATTTCTCATCATGTGTATCCACTGATACAATTTACTGGTAATATACTAGCATATAAATATTGCCATTTAAAAAAATTTAATATTCATTGTTGCTAGTTTTATCAATACGCTTTTTTTGTATTTGTTAATAATTGTTAAATAATATGTAATATAAAAACTATTTATGTTCGATTAAGTAAAAATTTATTTAGAGAAGAAAATTGTTAAAATGAAAATAATATTCTCAATGTTGTAAAATGAAATGGGCAATTTTGATGAAAATATTGTTTTCAGGGAAATAACGTCTAAGAAATTAACTCAAATTCCTCATATAAATAAGAAAAACTTTCATAGTCAGGAATATTCACCATTGAATTCACATTTTCCTCAAAAATGATCCGATTTAACTTCATATGAAATTAGTTTATATTTTAAATTATGTTTATGTATACTATTAATAAACTTAAACTCTAGTTAATATCACAATAACTTCGAAATATTTATCACCATTTCCGAGACATTTCGAAATAGCTACCATATTTACTGTCAGAGGGATTAATTCTAACATATGGAAACATGTAAAACTTAATTTATTAATCTAATATTGCATATTAAACTTAATAACTAAATATATCTCTACAGTATGTTCGATCCAAGTTCAAATAACAAAATATAGCTGAAGGGTTTTAACTGTTTCTTTCCAAACTCACTTTGATCATTTGGGACCGCAATAATGACTATTTAACAATTTACATTCCTTTATTTATTTATGTTTTCTTCTTCTTCATTTTAAATAAGATTATAGTAATTTTTGTATTTTAAGCTTTGTCAAAGGGTTAGCAAAGAAAAATCATATATTTTGGCCAAATTCCGCGTATCCGAAACATGGCATGAGTATATTCATACATAAAATCTAGATGGCCAACTATTTCTACTGGTTTGTCTTAAATATAACTGTACTTTTTATATATATATTTTTGAGAAATCGGACAACTTTAACAGCAACTTAGATAGAAGAAGTATTAGATAATACTGCTACATGTCATATTAAAAAATAAGAAATAAATAATATGACATATGACTAAGCATATTTTCGTATTCCGAAAGTAATTAAATGGACCAAAATTTAATAACCTGAAGAAAAGTAGTAAAATAAATAAAAATAAAGCAACTAGGGCGTTTATTGACAATATTATGTAAAAATTAATTCAAAAATTCAAAAAGTTACATTTGCTTTATTTCTTTAATAATATATCTAATCTTTAAAGCGATATTGTGAATGGGTTTTTTTTTTGCTTTGTTTTTCTTTTACTTTCCAAGATAAACGCTAATTATTTCCACAAATTGTGTTTTTTCGCTACAATATTTATATATTAATTATTTGAAATTTTTTTAAAAAGTTTCTAATTGCCACAGTAAATCCTCGAAACAGGGTTTCTCACCCAAAAAATAATAATGTGCTATGCAAATATGAATAGTTGAAACAAGGTGTAGGATGGGATTAGAAAAAACATGTTATTGTGACATCCCCTGATGACCGGTAAGACAATGGGAACCTTCTCCCTCAACCCCAGGAATGTTGGAATGTAGGGGGGGGGTTATCTCAAGGGAAGAGAGATGAATTTCCGTAGCAGATATAAAGATGTCGGTTCTGCAGGATGTCGTTGGGAGGGGGGGAGCACTGTCGAAGATAGCCCTGACTATAGTTTATTTTGTCCGTGATTTTAACAATCCAGTTTTTTTTAACATTAATTAAAAAAGAAAAAAAAAGTTGGAAATAAAAAAAAAATTAGAAATTAAAAAAAAAGAAAGAAAGGTTCAATATAGTTAATTTTTTAATGAGCTGTTTAATGTCTAAAGTATAAATATAATACAAATTAGGGATTGAATAAAAGAAATCAAAAAGATTCTGACTGTTTAGAGATAACTTAATTTCCATTAGGTGACTAGTTTATATTATCAACAGAATAACAGTTCAATAAAGTGTATAAAATGGTTGAGTGATAATTGAAAATAAATAAGAGCACGCTATATATGATGTGAAATGTTTTGTAGTACACTATTAATCTATCCATCTTCTACGGAAAATGAACAATAGCTATTCAGAGTTAATTATTATTAGAGCTGGTTGAAATTCTGATTTTAAATTGCCTTAGGTTTTACAAGTTGAGGAAGACTGTCCCCTTTTCTCATTCTAACTTTAAAAATCATAAATAATTTTCTTTTAGCATCTTTTAAGCAATAAATATATCACAAACTGGAGTAATAAAGCATTTGATAGCGCGTCGCCTTCATGACTTATTAATTTTATTATCTTTTGTGTAAAAATTTGGAATTTAAAAGTAATTTTGAGTAAAATGCTAAAAGGGTTTTAAAAATTCTTTTAACATAATCCAAATTGTATAATAAATGCAGTTTGCCAAATGAAAAAAAAAACACATTAGACAATATTGATTTGTACTTAGGTATTAAAAAATATTTGAAAACAATTCTTAGATTTATTTTATACTTGATATTAATTTGAATTAATCTACTTATTTGGCTCTTATAAATAAAAAAAAATGAGGACATAAAATTAAGCAAAAAATAATAATCTCAAGGTCTCAGTACATCTCCTCCCATGCAAAAAAAAAAAAAATCAAATAAATAAATTATGAACATTAAAGATTACAGAAGACATTTATTTCTCTTGATAATCAAGATGAATGTGTACTTGGATGTACTATCATCGCTCTACAAGCCAGACCGCTCAATTTAGAGCTACCAAATTTGGCTAATACTTGGAAGATAAGAATGTCGTGACTTTTTTTTTTGAAATTTTAATTAGAATTACATTTGATTAAAGATGAAGCGAAATTCCTATGTTCTAAACCATAATTTCCAATACCAATATAATATAAATATAAAATTTTCATCATAACAAAATTTAGGAAATTAACTTTTTAATGATGTCAATTTAAAATTTTGGTATTTTGAATATACATATACTGCATAATTTTTCACAATAATATTATTACTGTGAGATTGAAACAGTTTTATTGTTTCGTCAATTATTTAATAGCGGGATTTTCTTTCGTAGTTGGAAACTAAGGAAAAAAGAGATTCTATTTAATGCATATATAATTGCATGATATAAGGCAGTACAATACCGCGTAGTTGGAAACTAAGGAAAAAATAGATTCTATTTAATGTATATATAATTACATGATAGACAGAAAAAATTGGCAGTACAATACCGCGAGACTTAGAAGATAAATGAATAGAAAATTGCATTTCTGATAGCGGTTTCATATCTAGTTTCTTAAAAAAAATCTTCGCATACATAAAGAGCAAAATATATGAAAGATAATGTGAAATTAAAAAAAATTGTTAAACAATTTTAAGCGCATGAAATTATGCATAATAGATATGATTAAAATTAAATATAACAACATGTCTGGCAAACTACTTGATAGTCATAGGTACCTAATTTAAAATAAACGCAACCAATATTCCTAGCAAATCAGCTGATAGCTAAAGACAGATAGTTTATATTAAATAACACTTTTTCATAAAAGGCCGTAAATTTATTTTGATTTCCATTAATACATTTCTGCGCAAATGTTGAAATGCAAACTAGGATGAAAACGTTAAAATGACAGTTTTTAGTTTTTGAAAATATCCAATGCCTTAGCAAAACAAATTGTTCTTGTTTTATATTGTGATGAACTATTTTTCATATGGCTGGATAATCAAGATGTAGATAATCAAGAGACTATAATACTTATAACAGGATTAAAAATGCCTTTTTTAAAAACACATTTTAAAAGGTTCACTAAATGGTAAATATTTTTTTAAGTGTGTTAGTTTCCACTTTTTATCATTTAATTTATAATTTAAATAAAATTACTATGGGATTTGAAATGATTATTTTATGAAATTTAATACTACTTATACATGGGCCATTAGTATGGAATCAAAATGTGAAAATATAAAGGTTAATTAATGGATAATATTCTAAAAATATATGAGTGTCCCATAAGTTTCTTTCCTATTTCTAATATAAAAGGAATACACAATATTTTTTGTTTAAGATATTATTTATTTTGTTTTTTAAGAATCCTTTTGCTCTATTACCTTCTTTCATCTCTCAGGAAGCCTCATTATGCCTTATATGCCTTCTTTCCAAAATTGGTGTGTTTTGGACAAGAAATAATTCTCGAGGTGGGCTTTTATTTCGCTGATGGATTTAAAGCGATTATTGCGAAGAGAATTTTTTAAGGTCAGAAAAAAGTAATATTCAGAAGAAACGAGATCTGCAGAGTAAGCGGGATGCGGTAAAACATCCCAATCAAACTGTAAGAGCTTCTCTCTTACGACTAATGCAATATGAGGTATCGCGTTGTCATGATGAAAAACAACGTCTCGCCGGTTTTTTTATTACTATGGCAACTTTCAATTGATGACAGTATTTCGTAGAATTTATTGTTTCATCTTGAGGAAGGAGCTCGTAGAAAATTACGCCTTTCCAATCCCACTAAGACGCTGTGGATGAAAGTCTTAAAAGAGACTGTGGCACTAACGAAACGTACTGTAAAAGAACTCTGGAACGACTGAAACTGATGACATAGACGGCTAATAGATTAGCCTGCATTTTTGAACAAGCAAAGCCAGATAAGGCCATACATAGCGCGATGAGAGAGAATCTTTTGAAACACCCTAATATTAAAATAATGCCTTGTACGAATGCAAAATTATAGAAATTTTTAAATTCATATTAAAAATTCTATCCATTTACAAAATTTCATCTTTATTAATCTAAGTGATATTAAATAAATGTGTACAAAGCCAGTGTTTTTAATGGATACAATTCCCGTCAGTTTACATTCCGTAATCTATGGAAATGAATTACGGAAAAAAAAGGAAAGATCTCGAACAAAGACACCTAATAAAAATGTCAATTTTATTTGGCTTAAAGTTATTTTACTTTACCTTTTAAGTGCCTTTGACAATGGTGTACACATGCCGAATTTTTAATAACAATATTTTAGGGGATTAAAATTATCCCACTTGTTAAATTAAGGATAAATATATTGATACTTAATATTGATGTTTGTTAGATTAATGCTATTATTGCTTATTCTGTTACTTCTTCTACAAAAATGAAATTTGCTCTTTATATAGAAATATCTTTATGCATATTACTTTTTTTAAAACAAATGTGTTTTTTAATATGAAGAAAGAAAATTTAATTTGTCTCTATTAATCCATAAATTTTCCTGCATTTATTCAGTTTATAACAAAATTTATATGACATATAAATAATTTTTTCACAAAAAATATTTAAATTATTATTTATTAAAAGTTGATTTCAATTATTAAATCATCACTGTGAATCGAATTTAAACTTTTAGTCATAACCATAACCTTAAATGAATCTAAAACGCAATTTGCATGGGTTGAGTTTAGCCCCATTATTCCAGCAAAAAAAAAAAAAAAAATGAAATTTTGTTTTTTCTTCGTTTGCGATTCTAATTCCTTCCATCAAAACCACCATTAACGATGCAATAACCAACAGCTAAAGTTTTAATAAATTCCATCTGCTTTTTTTAACATTAAAAACTATAAAAAAGATACGGATCAAAAATATTCTAAGCGGGAGCTTCAGGTTTGAATTTATTATTTTGTTCCTCATGCCATTCACTACTATATTACAATTAAACACGTCTGGATAGCAAACAACTAACATGCAACTATTAACCATTTAACTATTAAACATGCAACATGGTTATACTGTTTGCCTACCTTCAATCTTAGGATAGCTATCTATCTCAGAATTTTTTTTAAATGATACATTTTTCATATTCTTCTTCATTGCACATGATTGAGATTTAGCATTTTTAAAGAACCATGTATTGTCGCATATAATTTGATTTCTATTTTACCATATTATTCATTAAAATGTATTTTAAGTTTTAATGGAATGAATAAAATTGTTTCTAATAATTTCATAAAATCATGGAGAAAAAAAATTATGACAGATTTATGATAAAAATTATTACATTCATGATTACTCTGAATTGAAAATAATTGAAAAACTATTTTGATCGTAAGCAGATGATTCTATAAAAATATTATAAAGAAAAGAGCAAAAGATATTGATTGCAAAATTCTATATTATATTCGGCGTTTCATTTTCACTAAATATATTCAGTCATGGTATATATAAAATAACATCTACTTTTGCTGATTATTTAATTTTTTTAAATGAAGTATTTTCGTAAATTATGTTTTAAGTCAATTTTAAATTCAGCAACTATTATCACTTCTATACAAATAATTGTTCTAATATTTGCAGAAATACATACTCATTTATTTACATGTGTAATTTTTTTATAAATCTTTGATATTTTGTGTAATAAAGATTAGAATTTGGCTATTGAAAATCTTCCGTAAGCGGTAAAATATGCTTTTGTAATATGATTATATGCTTAATAACTCATAACAACTATTACAAGTATGCATTAATTTGAATATGAGATAAAAAGCACAGGGCAGGCAAACATTAGAAAATTGAATTAATTTGGAATAGTGAAAAAAAATATTAATATTATTAAAATAAAATTATTGCATTAATCTGAATTTTCATATATTTTAAAAAATATCGCTTTAAAAGACAACCCGATTTTACAAACAACGAATAAAAATTTTCCGGAAATCGCACTATAAAAAAAGTGTTTCTATAAAATATTTTTGTTGTTTTTTTTAACTTTTAATTCAATACTTCATAATATATTAATTACTTTTGCAGAACAACTGGTTCACTGGTATTAATGTTTGCTATAATTTCCAATTAAATGTGGGTCTCTTAGTTGCTTTTTTAGAAAAATATTTTTGTTTCAAATTTTGATGTAATCTTGCTGATACTATTACAAAAGCCATACGCCGATATGTTTATTGTAATATGTAATTATTTAATTTTCTATAAGCTTCTGAAAAATTTTAACTTTAAATTGAAATGTGAGTGACTATATTTCAATAAATACAAAAACTTTTTTCTGAAGCTAAACATATTTCTTAAAAATATGAATACGGGAAACAGAATCGTGCAGTATTAAAATCTTACCTGCACTATAGAATATTCCTTTTATAATTTATACATAATCTTGAAGAATTATTCAATAAAATCTTTTCTGATTCATCATAAATTTCAGTTTTTAGCTTTACTTTTAAAGGGATTTAAATGACGTAAAAATAATATTTTTATTTTGTTTGAATCAGTAAATGTACTTTTGAAAAAAATTGTGAGATCTAAATTTTATGCATTTCTTTAGTTTTAAAGAATCGTATTCAATGAAATATTCTGAATCTTAAACTTTTCAATCAAAAAAGCGAGTCTAACTTTTGTGACCAAATCTGACCTGTTATTTAATTTTAAATATTACTATTTTGCGGCAATCAGCAATTTCATAATTTTAAATTAATAAACCTTGGAGAAACTGGAAGCTGATGACCGTATCTTCTTTGAAATGGTTTTATCGGTCTAAAATCGCTCTTTTTTATTAGGTTGTAACATTCAGATTTTCATAACTGTCTCAATTTTAATCGCAATAGAGTGGACCTTCCTTTTTATTTAAAATGCTAGTATCTCAAGATAATTTTACTTTATAGACTCATAGAACCAATAAACTGTATAAAAATATAAATTTTGTAATGCATCAGAACATTTGTTGATCCAAATTGCATAAAAATGCATTATTTACTTCATTTAAACAATTTTTCATAGATGCGTATTACTATTATTAACGGTGGTTATCCTGTATATATTATTTACAGCAAATATAGTTTTTATATATTAAAAACTATATTTGCTGTAAATAACACTAAATTATTGAATTATAATACCTATATTTTAAAAATCATAGAATCCTTTTACTTGCCATTCGATTTCTAGAAAATATCATGCTTCTTATTTACTTTATTTCATATAGTTATATACTGAAAACTGAACTTTTCTGAATTTAGCTTGTAGTAAGATTGACTTCTTAATCCTTTAATTTGAGTATTTTTCAGCATAATTACAACAAATTAATAAAACTCGTTTTCTTTTTTTTTATACAAGTATAAATTGCTCGAGCAAGTTAAATTTTATTTTTATTTTGTTTGAAATAAATTTTCAATATGGGTTTAAAATAGTTTTTAAAAAAATTGATTAAGAATAAAAATTTAATTAATGTGTTAAAAAGTTAGTATTATTGAAAACAAATGTTTCGGAATCTTATGATGACATAAAAAGCATTTTAATAGTCTAACATTTTCGAAAGTTGTCATGGAAAAATGCCAAAATTTCATTTAGTTTTTAATTAATTAAAATTTATAAAAGTCGTTCCGAAGTGCATATTCCATCCCTTCAAAGTATATATGTGCCGGATGTGGTAGTTCTAGGCCACACACATGCTTGCAAAGTACCAACATACATATACACAGATAAACATTCATCTTTATTATAAGAAGAAAATAAGACTGGAATTTCTGAAAACGAATGTTAATCTTTTTTTTTCTTTTTTGCTTAATACATAAATCATCCAAGCATTAACAATCGGTGAATATAATCTAACGGTGAATATAATCTAATATTAAAGGTGAATATAATCTAATCAATAATCTTAGTTTTATACTTTAAAATTGTATATCGAAAATCCGGAAACAGTAAATTAAAAGAGACTAACAAATATTAACGGCATGAAAGTTACGACGTATTTGTTGAGAATTTAAGAAATATTTCTTTCCAAGTAATTTAAAATTAAATATTCTCTGCATTCTAACTTACATTAACATTACAGACGACCTTAAGGCTTCAAATTATTTTTCCATTTTTCTTTTAATTGTGAAAAATTTGAGGTTTAACAGTTATCTTCAAACATTTTATTTTTTTATGCCTTACATATCTTAAAGAGAAAAAAATAAAAAAATAAAAAGAAATGTCGCTCTTATTTTTACGATATGAGTCAGTCATATTTTGTCTCTATCAGCAATTTCGTAGACACAACTCTGAAATAAGAATAATAATAATTTCTAACATCATTCTGAAGATCAGAGAAAAACTTTTACTGCTCAAAGATTCCTACCAATACTCTCCAATATCGTAAAACACACCAAAGATATGAAGTGGAACATACTAATTGTCAGATAAAGATCTCAAAACTGGCGATAAAGCAGGAAAGAGCGCCATTTATTTTCAAAACTTTCCCCCGAATTCCCATTTATTTTGAGGTCTGGAGGATTTCGGGAGTTTGTAGGAGCAATTTTCCAGAAATAACTGCTACTTCAACCTTCCCCAAGATGTTATTCTTCAAGTCAGCAGCGGCAAGAAGTTCTGGCTAAAGTAAATATTGTGTCTCTGGCGAACTACGCAGTTAAGGTGGGGGTGGAGGTGGAATGTGGTTAAATTACGTTGGCGGATGTCTCGGAAAAATGATGATGTTCTTTGTTTAAACACCTGCTGATTGCTTTATTTATTGTTTGAAAAATACTGGCGATTTTTTGAAAGGTTCTGTAATTATTTTTGGGGTTGGAGAGAGCAATTCTTGTCGAACATTTTTTCCCTTTATAGGCGTTGCTGTAAAATTGATAGAGAGCATTAAGTATTAATAAATACTCATCTTAATCCAGGATTATATAATATTTATAATAATATATTTTTTTTAAATAAGGATTTAAAAATAGAAAGTAATTTAAATAAATATAAATTCTTATTTTTAGCTATCTAATAAAAGTTTTAAAATTTTTTTATTAATTTCTTAAACATACACTTTCTTTATTTTATTAAATTATAGATGCGTTATTCTATTTTTTATTTCTTTTTAATTCGTTATGAAGATTCTAGTAGATTTCCATACATTTTTCTGAAATTTGTAATAAAGAAAAATCTTTGGTATAGAATCAAAATTAAATAATCAATCAGCTGGAAACTGACATTATTATAATTTGATCATTAATTATAAAAATATTAATAGAATCAAATGCCATCGACGAGATCAAATGAATTTCAAAATTTCGAAGCTTTCGCTATCTAACAAAAGTTTTTAAAACTTTTTATTAACTTTTTTATTAACTTTTTAAACCCACACTTTCCTCATTTTATTAAATAATAAATACGTTATTCTATTTTATTTTTTATATTTATAATTTATTATTAGGAATATTCTAATAAATTTCAATGTATTTTTCGGAAATTTATTACAAAGTGGAAATTTTTTGTATGGAATCAAAAGTTAATAATCAATCATCTGAAAACTGATTATTATAATTTTATTATTAATTATCATAAAAATGTTAATAGAGTGCATTGTCACCGACGACTTAATGAGTTTTAAAATTTCAAAGTTCTAGCTCATCGAAAAGAAAAAAAAATAGATTGAAAATTTTCTTCTTAGCAAAGATTGTAAGAAACACAGTTTTGGATATAAATTTTACCCATACGGAGTTATATTTCTATTTATATTTCTGAATTAGCATGAAAGATTTCTAAAGCTTTCTTTATATGGAATATGTCATATATTTATAAAGTTTTATACAGTATTCTTTTATTTTTTTATAAATAAATAAAATATTAATTTCTTAATCAATAATAAAAAATAGATCGTCTTAAAGCAATGGTTTTTAATTATTCAATCGTTGATATGAAAAGGAGTTTAAAATCAACATTTCTTCACAGACAAAGCATCTTTTTTAAAAAATCTGACACAAGGAAATAAGACGTTAGTATATAACAACGCAAGTCAGCATACAGTTGTTGAATGATGAGTTCAGCTTGTTCTTAATGTGGTTTAAGAATCCCTTAAATCGATGAACATAACTGAATTAATCCACATGAGAAATTAAGATCAACTTGAAGAAACAGGATATCACTTACTACATACACAAGCCAAATAGGATATAATTAATTTTCAGTTATTCCTTTTAATCATTAGAGAAATTCAAATCAATATTCATTTTAATACATTACTTGCTTGCAATTTTCAACATTTTAGTGAATCTAGCTCACAAAATTTAATTTCAACAAATTCCCATAAGCATTCCATCAATTAAATTGCATTAAGAAAAGAGAGAGAGAAAAAAGATTTCTAAAGCTTTCAACCCATCTTCATCCTTTTGATTTCCAGAAATTCCACAGAAAACTCTGGTCAAAATAGAGAGAGAGAGAGAAAAAAATCTAAATCATGAATATTCATTATATGGGAGGAGAAAGAACTTTCAAAAGATGAAACCTGAAAAGTTCTTAAGAAGTAACAGTTTTTAAACACCGAAATTACTCAAAGTACTTAAAGACCCGAAAAAGCTTTTACGGTCCTTGAGTTGAGAGACCACTTCATCAAAGCAACATTGTGAACGATATGGGACATAGAGGTTTCTTTGATAAAGCAATTTTTATTTTAACAAATCTGTTCTGTTTCAGCGTTTTCAGGTTCTGTCATATTGTTATTTTTTTTCAGTTTTTATGTATGTTCGCTGCGTTATAGCTATTAATGCATTGCGACTATTTTTATTATCGTAAAAATAGTTGCACCGACTGTTAATACGTTGTACAGTAAAAGTTAACTCTAAAGTGTGTGTTCGTGCTGGGGTTTTACGGGCCGGATCGTTTGATTTGGAACTATATAACATGGAAATATTTATACATCTTATTGGATGGAGATTTGTACTTCGAATGATTTAAAAACAATAATTAATATAAAAAATAAGGCAAAAGTTTTGATGTTTTATTGCAATAAACTCCGAAAATATTATTGCACAAAAAAATTTTACGCCATTTCAAAATTTAAACGATTGCCTTTTTTTATTATATTAATTTAATAGTCATGCAAATTGTTCCATAATTTCGGCCATTTTTTAATGTTTTTCCCCTTAATTTTCAACAATAGATTACATTGTTGCCCTTAAATTCAAATCGTTTGGTTTGTTTAATTCAGTATTTAATCGCTTAATTTTCTTCCATTGTTAAAAGCTAAAGTAGAAGGATTCTCTTTAATATCTGTGTAATTTACATGAGAAATCGCTAATTTACAAATTCTTGACATTTCAAAAACGACTAACCGGATATTTACGTTTTTAACAGTGCTATAATGTTCTGGAACTCACTCCATTAAAAAGACTTATGTACACAATGAATGAAATTTAAGTAATACAATTAAAATAACATGGTGTTAATGTTGGAAAATTTGATGGAATCATGCACATAAAATTATATCTAAATGATATATCTGAGTTCAAATACAACTAATTACCTCGTGGAATCAGCTGATTGCCAAAGACTAATGGTAAACAAATAATACAAAATCTAAATTATGTTATTGTTGCTCTACAGTTAGCTAATAGTTCTTTATAGTATATCTCAGTTTTTCCGAAACTTCGATTGTAAAAATCGATTTATTCAAAGATTCCAATGAAATAAATCCGTTTACATCTCGGTGAACAAAATAGGAAAGAAAAGTTTTAAGTTAAGATCACGATAAAGTTTTATTTTTGATATAATGATAATTTTCCTCTTTCCTTCTTTTTTTTTACTTGCTTACCTCTTGATCTATTGTTATTGCACTATTTCGCAACCCACATATATTTAATTAGCAACATCTACAAATAGGTCCAGTAACGATACGGATACATTTTTATTTTTACATTTTTCTGGAAATGGAATATATTTGCAATTATACGCTCATATTGTTTATTATTACGCTTATATTGTTTTAGTATTCCAAAGCTATCACTTTTTGACGATTTTACTTCTCTAAGATGTGAGATGTAAAAGGATGAGTGCATTTCTGGAATTTTTCGACCTTGGTTTCCGTTCTATTAGATAATTTTTCATTCAGTTTTCCCCCCGTATATATGTTGGTGTCGTATCATTACTGATCATACTATTTTGTTTTAACTTAAAATTGCATATTGATTCCTTATATGGCTAATACAAGTGACAAATGCTTTCAGGAGTGACTCGCATTTTTTTTAAATAAATGTAATATATGACTTATACTATTTACTATCGTTAATCTCAAAATTTTATAAAAATTTCAAAATTAAAAAAGAATTATAACGTAAAAATTATTATTATTTTGTAAAAAAGCTAATTACTAAAGTTTAGGAACAAATATATTCCATGAATGTTTAGACCCCTTACAGAAAATAAAAATTGCCTTAAAGTATTTTATCTTTAATTAGTACTTTTATCCATAATATTACAAGTTTTCCGCAGTATTTATGTAAAATCCAAACGTATCCTTCTTTTATCATTCTTTTAACCCCTATTTTAATTAAATAAACACATTCTGATTTATGCACAATAGCTCAGAAAGAACTATATATATATATTAAATACAGGATGAGAGAACCCTCACAACTAATACGGTATTTGTGCACGTATCAGAGTATTCCTTGTTGAATAATTCAAGATATTCTTCTTTCAAATCAACCCAAAATTATTCTTTTTCAAATTTTACATTATTAAGCGAAATCCTACCTTACAAGTCTATCTTATCACTTTATTTTGGATTTAGTTTAATTATTTCGATTTTTATCGTA